>CAMOHE010049350.1:69772-115434 GCA_946598075.1 Artocarpus hirsutus
AACTTGAAACCATTTTGGGCCCCCGGAGCTGGGCACATCTGGAGGGTTCGTCATTGCAAGTAGTGATGTTGGCCCTGGCTGGGACGGGCTAGAACCAAGTGATCCCAAGAGAGGCAATTTTGAGGGCGACATCCATTACAATTCCGACTCTATAAAGGTGAAGACTTTTTCATGACGGAGGATTTTTTAAGTAAGGCAACGGACTTAGAGTAATAAAAAGGGATTGCCTAATACTAGAGTTCCATTGCCAGAATTGACTCTTGAGCAGAGGAATGAAATATAAATATTCGATGGCTTTTATGGGCCAACTATACGATTCTTAAGATGATTGGCTTTAGAGAAAATTATGTTTATTTGTGTTCATTTTTTGTCTTGGGTTTATTTGTGTTTCTGGGAATTGGGCAAAATGTTTAAGGGTCCGTTTGATAAATAGATTCGAATTAGGATGATTTGAATCCTTTGTGATTTAGATTGTGATTTGAGTAATATGATTTGAATTGTAATTCGAGTTAGTGTTTGGTTGTAAAAGTTTTAAAATTTAAGTTAGGTAGAATATCTAAGTAGATGTTTGGTAATGAGAATCAAATGACATTATTTTTGAAGTCAAGTGATGTCATTCCCAATGACAGACAATTAATTTTGCTATAAAAATGCATTTAAAAATTTATTGGGCAACGAGAATTAATAATTAATTCCTATTTGAGCTTCCATTGCATTGTTGGTATAAAAAATGCATATAAAAATTTATTGGGCAACGAGAATCTCTGCATGCAATCAAGGAAAAAAGCACAGAAAATGACAAAGGTGAGAGGTTACTGTAGTAGTGATATTTAAGTCTCAAACAAACAACCGAAGGATGAACTTGAGTTTTAGGCTGAGAGTATTCAAACCAGGATTCAAAGGATTTGAATCCTGAAAACACCAAACAAGAATTAAAGAGATTCTAAGTACTCAAATCAAAACTTGAGTCAAATAAGTTATAATAATTCTCCAACCAAACAACCCCTAAGTTTCTTCCCAACTCATTCGGCTCAAATTCGAAATGGATCCATCAACCTCTCAAATAATGCAAAAGTCAACTTAAACTAGTGACACTCTTGGCTTTTCAAACTATGACCCACTTAAAGTTTACAAAAGCACAACTTATGTCCAAAGTTAATTAGATGTAATATTATTTCTTTCATCCACAATTATATTCACATCACCTTTTTTTTTTTTTTTTCAATTCTTTCATTCATACCATTTGTTTGTATTAAAAGGATATTTTGGGGAAAAAGTTTCAACTCTCTCTCTTCCTTGTCACCCCCTCCTTTATCTTCCCATTGGCACCAATCCCTCAATCCACTGTGGAGTGCTTGGGGACAACTGTAATGTCCGAAAAAATTCATTAAATTAAATCTAGAATTAATTTATATTTAAATAAGAAATTTTTCTCTATAAATCATATCTTATAAAAATTACGATAAAATGTAAATCATTTATGGATAATATTAATGTGCATTATGTCTACAAATTCTGTACTAATTGGAATAATTTTAAATATGCAAATTTTATTAGTTTCAACACTCAAAAATTTGTAAAATACTCTTAAGGTGAGATTTATATCACATTAAATATAATTTTATGGTATAAATTTATAAATATATATATATATATATATAAATTAAAATAGAAGATCATGCCATCAGTGACAAAGCCAAGACTTTTGATGAAGGGGGGCTAATATCTAGAAGAGGCATCTGAGTAAAATTAAAAAAAAAAATATCTTAATAGTTATCATTATTATTGTGTTTTGATCCCAAGAATTGCTTGCCAGAACAAAATATTTTTATAAAAAGGTATTCATTAAAATTTAATTAATACATATTTGATAAAATTTATGACATATACTTAAAAATTCTTCAATTACAAAGTACTATCAAGCTTTACCTTTTTACTGTCTAATCTTTACTACTATACAAAAGATTAATTTCCACCCTTTTGAGTCTATCTCACATTCAATAAATTTTTTTATATATTGGACAAAGAAATCTATTTTTTAAGGGTAATGCAAAAAAAAAAAAAAAAAAAAAAAAAGAATGACAAAGGAAAACAAAGCAATAGAATTTTATAAACATATCACAAATTCACAATCATTTATAATTGATTACTTTATTAGAATGCATTTTTCCTTTCCAAAAACATTATGATACAATTTAAATTTTTCTCTAAGAAAGTTTTTTTTTTTTTGTTAAAAGAATGGGTATTAACATGAATAAAAAAAATCAAGAAATAGAGAAATAAAAGAAAAAATAAATAAATAGGCTTAAAGCCATTGTTAAGGAGAAAAAAATCTAGCCAAATAATCAGGGAAATTTAGTGGAGACTATGATCTATATTGATACTTTTTAAACTTTTAGAGAATGAAATCAGATTATTTTTACTTTTATGTGGAGCTATTTATAAATTTGTTACAAACACATATATGAAAATATAAATTGAGAAAGGTTAAGGTGGGCTAGCCCCTCTAGTCCTACTATAACTTTGTCATTGTTTACCATGGTCCAAGATAGTATTAAAAATTGTCAATTGTCAATAAATAAACTAGTAAAGATTTTTATGTTTATAATTTACATTATTAGAATATAGTATAAAAAGATACACAAAAGTGAAAAGTAAACTGTCAGTGTCATTACACAGTTAGAGTACAAACACAGATATATGAAATATTACGTTAGGTTTAGAAAAAGTGTGAAAATAGTAAGTTAGTATATTATAGATTGTTTAAGTAAATATCATTTCAATTTTTCACTAACGATATGGAAAAAAATACAGTATAGTGTAAAATTATACTGTGTAAAAAGTAACCCGCCAAAAAGTGCCATAAAAAAGAGAGGAATTTCACCGCATCTCCCTCTATGTGCACTGGTTTTGAACCATTGCTTCTGATCAAAATTTTCACCACAAATAAGCTAGTGAGTCACCAAATTAGGAAAAAAAAAATCATACTTTGTAATCAATCTTTTACCATGCAAACTTGAAGAAAATAAGCTTAAAACTCCCTAGAGAAAACTGGCAGCCCCCTCTTTATCACTCTCTCAAATAATTTGTTCAAAAAACAACCACAGAATCCATACTCCAAGCAAGTACAAGTGTTGTGGTTTAAGATAGAAACTTTTTAAAGGTAAAAATCTAGACTTTTTAATATGAATTTTGGTGTTTTATTTTTGAAGTCTTGATGGGTCTCGATGGAGGTTTCTTGTCATGGTTGTGTCAAGAGAAGTTAGACAAGATCAAGCCTTTTTGTGGTGGAACATAAAGCTTGAAAGAACCTTTGGTAATCCCTAACCCTTACCTTGGTATTGTGTGTGTGTGTATGTGTTTTTTTAATAGTTTTGTATGCATTTAAGTAAAGTATGGACTATGGCACTTTAAATAGACTCTATGCCATGATTATGCAATATGTTTTGTGTATAGTGATGATGCTTGATGTTAGAAACTAGGGTTTTTCATGCTAAAAATCAAAGTTTGAAAAACTATGCTTTAGAATAAAGACATTAATATTTTTTCAAAGATGGGTGATTTTGGTGGACTTAGAAGCTAGGCTATTTTATGAGTAAAACACAAGATTTGTCTAAAACAGTAAGATTAACAACTTTTATAAACAAAATTTTGTAAAATTCTAAAGGGACTAAATTGAAAATATATTTTTTGGGACAGTTTAAAAAAAAGGCCAAAAACCCACCTTATGGTATGAATTTGAGAAAAGTTAAAACATGAAACTTGTAAAACTTGTAGAAATTGTTGAAGATTGAGGACAGCTTGCGAAAATTTGGCTCAGATTACGAGTTATGAATTTTATGAGTTTTTAATCACGAATTTCAAGAAAAATGGTGCTTAAAGAAAAATGTTTTAAAACAAAAAGAATTTGACCTAAGTACTTTAGAGAGTTTTGATCCTTGTCAAAAACTAAGCCTAATAGTATAAAATGGTTGATTTTGGTCCCAGGAGTAAAATCATCCAAAATTTTCACATTACTATCCAAAACCATGAACCTTTGATGAAATGGATTTTTTCGCAAAAGAAAACTGATTCTTAGACTTGTCCGCATATGAGTTCAATACGCTTTTAAAGACCTGTCAAGAACAAAATCATCCTTTTTTGCAATAGCGCTCCAAATGGACTTTGAAATATCTAAATTAGAAAAACGTCCCTTTATGAGAATTTTTTTATATTTTGTCAGCAACAGAAATGCAACGTAAAGTAGAGAAAATAAGTTCCATAACGCTTGGGTTTCTAGAAAATCAACAAATAACAAGATTAAAGAATTAATGCTTAAGTTTTTGTTATCATCGTATAGTTTGATAATAGATTAGTACGCTAATGACACGATATTATCCAGGCAAGACTCTTACCCGAATAGCAAGGGAATAAGAATTTGGTTAACGCTGTGCCAATTCCACATAAGTTTCAAAACTCCACCTACAATGTGGAATTAAAGGTTTTAAATAAAAATGTTATTTATATTATTTAATAAAATGCATTTGTTATGTGCTTATTCGAAGTTATTAAAGTATCATAAATGGTATATCACTATAATTTAAAGGATTGGTAAAATAATTCACTAGATAAGTAAAAAAAGTATCGTAGTAGATCTCAATCTAAAGGGAGTTTTAAGTAACGAATGTTATGATCTCGATGTTCTGATGATCTTACACAATTAGTACGAGTACTTCGCCCTATAGTTCAAGACAAATAAATGAATAATTAAAGTTTATAATTAAGCATAAACGGATCATGCATGGAAATAGAAAATATTTTGTGGGTCACTTTTGGACTTATTGAAAAAAGCTCACCTGATTATTTCATGTTATAGGGAATCCAACCAAGAAGTTGGAACAGAATTACTCTTAAGTTGTCAAAGACGTTTGAGCAACTGTGTAAACATAGGTGTGGATACCATTACAAGGATATTTTCCCTATATATTAAGTGCTTTTAAAATATGATATTTTAATGAAAACTGTTATGGTTAATATGGTGTGTAATATAAGTTAAAGAAGTCTTAAAAACTCTTTTGAGAACAACAATGTATTTATGAAATGTGTTAATAAAAATTTAAAGCTTTTGCAAAAAAAAAAAAAAAACTGTTTGCGCTTTTTCACGACTTTATTAAAGTTAATTAAGCTTAGAAGAAATGTTAAGTAATGGTCGGAAAAGTGTTGTCACTGTAACAAAGAATGTGTCATTGCTCCGACCAATCCGCGATCTTGCCATTCTCGCCTGCGACATGCGATCTTGTCACTCTTGCTATCGATTTATGGTCTCAGCATTATCAAGACTGATATCAATTCTCTCTCTCTCTCTCTCTCTCTCTCTCTCTCGCTCTTTCTCTCATTGCGACAATGACTTGCGGTTGATCCATGATCTCAAGCACCGATCCGCGATCTAGCATTCTTGCTTTCCACATATGATCTTATCATTCTCGCCGCCGCTTCGTGGTCTCAGCATTATCAAGATTGATGTAAACTCTCTCTCTCACACACACACACTGCGACAATGACTTATAGTGACGTCCTCGACAAGGTTTTCTTTGCGAGTTTCCTGTGGTGACTGAGGACTGATTAATAGGTGGTTCGTCGACTCTGGTACATAGACGATAGGGCCAGTTATAGTGGAGACAGTTGAATAGAAGAATAAGATGAGTGGTAGAGTTATTTTAAGGATAATGTTGGTATTTTGATATCTAAAAATCATAGACTTGAAAGGAAAAAAGAAAAAAAAAATATATATATATATATATATATTTCGTGGTAGTATTCAATTCTATTCTAGAGAGATGTTATTGTCCTTATCAACCTTTGGGATCTACCTACAATACCTTGGGTCATATCATAGAGTGTGGATTGGGCTAGGCCTTGCAGGATTTTGAATATCAACAGATTTATCTATGTTTATAAGCCATTGACATATTTTCTTATAGTGTCTTGAGTAAATTACATGTTACACCATATTTTAGAAGAATGTGTTCATATATACCGTACTTAAAAAAAAATTGCTACAATACGACTCATATTACATGTTCAACTTGTGCCATATTTAAACAAATATGACATTTATAAAAAGTAAATTTTGACAAATTGTATTTATTAAAATTCCTTACGTATCTTTATACCAAATGAAAAAAAAAAAGGTATGCTAATAAAGTTTATTAAAAAAATGGTCTTTAGAGGACAAAAGATGTTATATTTGTGAATTTTAGCTTATTTTTCATGGTACTTCTCAAATAAGAATGAAATAGTGGTGTTTGTTACTACAAAGATCCATTATTTCAATGGGAATAGTTAGTGTAGATAAAATCTTGCTCCGAGGGTATTTTTGGTATCATGTTTGAAACCCAATTTTTCGCTTCTTAAGGATAAAAACAATTTTTAAAGATATTTGGCTGAAATAATAGAGGCTGCGTAAGATATTGAAAACTCCTCTAACAAAGGGGAAACAAGACCAATATCACTTCTCTTGAAAAAGCTTCCAACAATACACGAGAAAGTACTTGAGTTTTAAACAAACAGAGAAAAATGTCTAATTTGTGTTTTAAAAATTATTTTAAAATACAACGTCCAGACGATAACTTAAAAACTTAAAAACTTCTATTTCTCTTTTCTATTACGTAAATGCAAAAGGTAACTTGAAAACTAGAACCTGTACTCCCCCTCTTCTATCATTTAAATAATAGAAGAAGAAGGGAAGTAGAAGTTCTAGTGGGCTTTAAACAAAAAGACTCTTAAGATTCCCTTCTCTATATGTAAATGCAAAGACTCTTAGCTTTTTGCTTGAGACTTCCACCTTCTCCAATTCCCTAATAGAACACTAAAATCTAAAAATCTTTTTGGGCCCAAAGGCTGGATTAGTGGGCTTATACAGAGAAGACTCTTGTGGCCCAATTGGGCTTTTCGAGTGTTTCGGATGAAATCGTTCAGCACAAAGAGTAGAGGAGAAAAAGTTTATTTGGACCAATGGTCCTTGAATACGATGCATCATACTCTGTATTTTCATGGTAATTTAAGTTAACAGATATTACTAAGTGGGGATATTAATGCAAATAGCGGGAATAAAAAAATTTCCCATTCAAAAAATTTTTTCTCACCCTCTGATATGAATTATCCCCTTTTGATTTGATTTTGAAAGGATAAAAAAGGTCCTGTATTTATGAATGTTTATGGAATAATAAATCTTTATACAGTTGCAATCCTCCACAAGAGAATCCACATTTTTGTTTTGTGCCTTTTCCTATAAATTAAGAGGAAATTAGGGCAAAAGTAGACAAAATTTATGCCCCTTTAGTGGGAGAATTCCTTTATATTTTCCTTTAGCAAATATTAGAGGAATAGTACTTTTGGATGTTGGAATTTGAATGTCCACTATTGCAAGAGAATTCAAAAAACATCATTTGAAGGTCAAAACTTAGAATTGTACTCTTACCCTATGAGTATATGTGGTTTATTTTAACATTAGATTTTTTTAATGGTGTGATCTATCACTATAAGAAGTTCTACATTACATGTTACAAATTTTTAATGTGGACACTCGTAAATCAAATTATTAAAAAGTTGGACCATCGATTAAAATAATAATATTTATCGATAACCTAAAAGTACAATCTCTAGCATAAAAATTTCCCATGCAAGGGGAATAAAAAAGAGGGATATTTATCCTTCTACACCCTCTGTTATAGGTTGATTCAAAAACTATATCGTCGATTTTTTATTTCACCAAATGTATACCTTTAGATTAGATTTAATACATAAATCTATACATTATCTTAATAAATAGCTGATTTTGACCTTTAAAATAACTAAATTATTCTTAAGTAAAATATAAAAAACTAAAACTATCAAAAAATAAGAAAATAAAAATAAAAACACACAAAACACCTATTTTTGAAGGCAAAAACCTTAATATAAAGTTTTTTTTAAGTTTTTGAAGTTATCTTATTTTTAAATTTGAGGGTATTTTAGTAATTTTTTAGGTCAAAATTAAAGATTAATTGGGCAAAAGAATAAATATATGTGTTAAATTTAATCTGAAAGTATAAATTTGATGAGATTAAAAACTAAAAGTATATTGTTTGAATAAACCTAAAATATAAGGTATAAAAAAAAGATAAATAACCTAAATAAAAAAAAATAAAAAAGCTCCTTTTTCTTAATTTAATTTTTTTTAATATTTTAGCAATATAAATGAAAGATGAAACATCTTTCTGTTGTATGAACACGTTACTTTTCAAACCACCCACAGAAAAATAGTCGAGTGAATAACTTCACTTTATAAGTAGCTTATAAGTGGCACTGGACTTTTTTTTATTTTTATTTTTTTTTTGGGGACTCTAGACACTAAGGCTACTAGTGTTTGGCAACTACAGTTGCAACCAAAAATTATGATTCAAACCACTTCTTGGTTTAAATTTTGGGTGAGAACATTGTAGGAAAAAAAAAACAGTTTGAACCATAATTTATGATTAAAGGCGTTAATGTGATTAAAGTTAAGTCAGTCGCCTAATTTATTAGTTGCTTGCCTGAAAATTTATTTGTTGGATGAAAACCAACTAAAGTGCCTTCACTTGTCAATATTTGATGTATTATTTTATTTTATATTTCAATACATAATGTTATATTTGTATTTATTTAAAATGCTACATTTGTATTTTAATCTTAAAATAGTTAAAAAGTAAGCATGTGGTAATTATTAAAGCAAAAAAGTTTAATCTATCAACTAATAGAATCAAATACCAATTTTGCTATATACTAAATTTGGTGCCATCAAGTTTAACATATAACAAATTTAACATTAAAAATGACATTGTATTATAGAGTTTTTTTTTTTTTTTTTTTACTCATATATGAAATTTTCATTCATACATTAATTTAGTATTGATTTGAAGATATCTCAAAGCAGTAAATTAATTTTACACGGCATTTCAGCGTGACATGCCATGGCACTAGTACGTAAACCACAACTTAAGAAAATAAAGACGTCGCTGAAAATGACATCTCAATAGCCTATAGATTGTGCCATGCATTGTAACGAGAGGAGTGCAATGGTTTCCTCACAACTTTGTTTATATGTGTGGAGCAGGCCCTCAAGTGTTCTCACACCACCGAAAGCAAGGACACCAGAACAAGAAAGGAAAAAAATTTCCGAGCACTTTTTTTTTTTCCCCTTTCATTTAGTATCTTTTGTCATATTTGATTGGCCATTTTCTTTTTATAACTTTATTCTTCCTATAGGCTTTATAGGGGGAATAAGGGGGATGTTATGGGTAGTGACCATTTTTTTTTTTTTTTTTCCTTTCACGAAGAACAGACAAAAATAAAAACAATAAAGCAGACAATGATAGAGATCTGCAATTTATAAAAAATATGGAGGGGTTTTGTTTTTGTTCCTTTTTCTTTTTTTTTTTGGCGCTGGTCTTGTAATTTCGTGGCCATATATTATCGGTGGTTTCAAATTGATTCTAGAGGCTTAGTTTTTGTCTTTTACAAACTTTTAGGCAAAAACTTGTAAAATAATTTACAATTGATCGACAAATAAATTTTATTTTCTACAGAACTGGTCGCAGGTTAAAATTGAGGTCCCGTAAAACAAACGTGCAAGTGTAACATGTAAAAATTAAGATTGAATATTATATCGACTTTTAAAAGATAGACATGGAATTCCTTTATTTTGTTACTTGTTATACCTTTATTACGTCGTTACAGCGTAAGACAAGCCATGGACCGTAAAATAATTGACCGTTTGCTAATTATATTGAAATACAGAAAAAAAATTTAAAATATTTTATAAATAATAAGAATTAAAATAATTACTATGTAATTTTATATTATAAAAAATTAATAGCGTTAATTCATTATCATAAATTCTTATTTAATTTGCAATTCCTAAGAACTTAAAAAAAAAAAAAATGCTGTGTTTCAACTCCGCTTTGATTAATTTGCCATATAGTGTAATGTTCATCTAAATTTTACATATATATATCTATAAATGAAACAGATGAAAATTATGTAAAAAATGAAAGTGACTTTCTAGTTAAATTGACGCCCCACCAACATTCATATTCTATGCTTAACTGCCGACTATATTCAAATAAAAACAAAATGAAAACTTTGAAAAATAACTCCAATGGACCTAGTCTCAAAGAAAAACAACTAGAAAGCATACAAAATAAGTTTTTTTTAATTAAAAAAAGCGGATATAACAATCCCATTAGAGAAAGTACCTAATTAAAACTTTGGAAGGAAAAAATCTTAGGGGAAAAAACCAAAGGAATGAACAAAGGTAGTTCCCTTCCAAAAAAAAAAAGAAAAATTAGTGGTGTACCTACTCAATTTTCTTGTATTAGAATTTGGCACACATTTTACCCCTTGAACGTTTCAATCAAACCTGCTGGTGGTTCCGATTTATTATCGAGATTGAGTCGTTATATGCGTAGAAGATTTTCATATTTGAATTAGTAATTATATTACTCTAGTTTGGAAGGAAATTACCATTTTTTTTAAAAAAAAAAAAAGGCAGTGCTATAATATCCAAAGAATCATAAAACTTTACCAACCACAAGCTTCAACCCAGCTAATTAGCAACCACAAAAATTAACACTCACTACTACAGTTTTGAGAAGCAAGAAGTTCACAGAGTGATTGTAAATGAAACCCCATAAAGCAATCCTAATTTAGCTGACACAATTATAGGTGTATCAATAGAACATGATGGGAGTTTTTTTTTTTAGTATCTTTTTTTTTTTTTTAAACTTGAACTGGCATTTTCTTGTTATCCTTGATCTATTTCTTTTAGGGAATTGAAAGAATTGAAGGAAAAAGAAACGACAAATAAAAAAGATCGAATAGATTGTAATCTTTAAGGATTTACACTCATTCTATAAGGAGTATTTAACGATTGAATAAATTGTACAGTTGGACATCCTAAACTATTCATAGATAATGCCTAATTTGATGTTCTCTTGGGATAACATACCAGTTTTTGCTTTGCGATCTTATCCTAATCACTTTACAACTGATCATCCTATTTTTTTACTCTACAAAGTGTTAATGTGCAAATATTCCTTTACCCCTAGAACCTGCTTGAATGACTTAGTGATTACTATATAACAAAGAACAAATAATACCTTCTTTCATTTAATTTAATTTCATGTATCAACTACGTATAAGTATACCTTACATTTGATGCACTATTATTTTCGTTATTAAAGCCGGCAAACACACCTAGCTTGTGGTGAACTTTAGAATATTTTCAAGGCCATTTTTCAGGCGGTTACTGAAAAAAATGACTTATAAGTAGATATCTATGTTTTAGCATCTGTAGGAAAAAAAAAGTGATTTGACCCAGATCGAATAGTTTAAAAACTTATATTACTAATATTTTCACAGCCATTTTTCTGGTGGATAATGAAAAAATGATCTACTAGTACGTATCTATTTTTCAATTATTAATTTGTAGAAAAAAATGATTTTGACCAGATTCAATAGTTTGAAAACATGCACTATTAACAAGGGTTAAAAGACCTTATTTAAATTTACAAGACGTCACAATGTTCAAGACTTCACAATGTTCATAACATTGATCGGATACTTGAAAATCGACGTATAACTTTGGTACCAGCTTGAGCAAAGAAACACCTTTGTACCATGACAATCTGTGGTCCTGTATGAAATGGTCCCTAGGGGAAGAATCCTTACCCAAAAAAAACGTATATTAATACCGAACATGAAACATGTAGCAGCACAGTAGCTTCGTACACGTCGAAATAAAAATAATAATAATAATAAAATAAAGCATAAGCTTGTTACATGTCCACTCGTGAAAGCAACAATATTCTAGTGATTGGATGACAAACAGATCAAATATTCATCATCATGATTGGAAGTGACTAAATGCTGCAACATAAACGTGAATTTTGGAAAATTAAAGAATAACATGGCAAAACAATTGCTCTACAACTAGATTTTGGCAAAGCAATCATCAAGGAGAGAATGAGACAACTTTGACTTTAGACTGTACTTTTGCAAGAATGACATCAGTATGAGGATTCGAGAATCCTGCTCCATGATACGTCTGACGTAAGAAGTAGCGTACGGCTGCTTTTTTCATGCAGTGCAGTACATTTACATGTATATGTGTATGCAAATATATATATATATATATGTATGTATATGTATGCACGTGTATATGTTTATGTATAAACAGATCGAGTTTTAAGCCTCAACCACCCAATTCTTACGTTTCAAGTATAGCAAATCCAAAGATGATATTTTAACAACTTGATGACACTTATTGGTGGATCAAAGATAGACAAAATTTCTCATACGTGGAACTGAGGGAAAGAAAAAAAAAAGGAGAATTGTGTTAGGTTCTTATCTTTGACTTTCTACTTGCATAATTCGCATGCCGAATGTTCTCTGATTGCACTAAGATCTTATCCATCACGTATACAAGCCGCAGAAGTATTATCAACCGTGAATGCCCTTCTATATGGCCTCAAAACCTATTTCAACCTAAAATCACAACGCAAAACATATCCAAAACCAAAGCTTATCGAGTTTGTTGGAGGTTTCTCAGTCACACAAGCAGCAATTTCTTATGCATATCCTCCACGTAATTTTTACAAAGATCCCTTCCGTTAATTCCGCCAACTAAACCCGCCACTTACACTTTACTATCACCTAAATTCCCCGCTTTATTCGAGATTCCATCCAAGATTTATCTTTTTTCTGCTTTTTGGCCAAGGTAGACCAGCTGACCTTTTCCACTTCCTATAAAGTTGTGGATTCCTGCTTCTCTTGCCTAACAGAACTACATGATTAATCCCCCAGAGCAAGGCAAAATTTCTAGAACCAACAACAAAGTAATTATCTCTATAATCAGTAAGTGCAATTAAACTCCTAAACTATAAGTCGGTCCAAAATAATCAACTTCTCCAACTTGTGAGAGAGGACCACAGAAAGAAGAATAGTCCTTATAGAGAAGAATCGAGAGATATTACTTTTTCTAGGAGGACTGACTGGATGATAAGGATTCTAAGGATTGGGGGAGGAAGGTGTATCCCAAAGCATCGCCTTTTTCTTCAGTATAGATTCCTAGAAAGTTGCTGGAGGTAATTTTCAACTAATGATCACTGATAGCCCCATTAGCCTGTGGCCAGTATCCCATGACTATGACTCATGCAACTTGACAATGGGGGTCCTCATTATTGTCCATGATAGAAGACCTGCTACAATTTAATCAACAGTAAAGTTATAAATGTCGGAGAAAAGAAAAGGAATACAATCATAAGGTGGTGTCCATAGAGGACTAATCTGTTAAGGCATTCCAAATCAGTCGGCAAAAATGACAAGAACATGTGTGGAGAGCAATGTTCATAGGTTTCTATTCTTCAGTCTTAACGGACACTGACTGTATAAACAGATAAACATAAAATTTAGTTAGAGATTTCTGTTTCACTTTAAGTTGTGTGTTTTCCTCTAAGTAGGCCAGAGCTGTTCTTTTGGCTTGGTGAGAGAGGGCGCATAACTTTAAAGGTTTTCTTTGTACAGTTAGTCTCTTTTAATGAAAAAACGCCAAGGTCTCTTTTATTGTAGAACTATCAACCATGTAATTTTTATACTAATATTTCCACGTTTTCAGCTGGCATTTCCGGTCTGATATTTCATGCAAGTGTCTTCACAGAATATTGATGAACAAATTCATTGATTTAATTACATCCAAATCCTAGAACCACAGGGTCATCAAGATATGAAAGAATCACACAATCTAAATGTTCAACCACCAAACTTTCCGTTACAAACCCGTCTTCTTTATTTATCTCCCAATATGCAGATCAGGTTTAGTGGATTCTATAAGTTGTAAATAGACTAGAAATGAGGCCTAGTTAAAGGATATTTACAAAAACAGACCTATAGGTTGGGGCTACCCCTTACCAAGTTGCAGCTGAAAGCCATAGCATCACACCGCCTACCCCTGAAATCTGATGCTTTGTTTGATTTGTTGTTTTATTCCATAAAGATATTTAGTCTTGACCAAGAAAGTATTGTCATTTTCCTGATGAGATACACGTACTACAAAATGTAATTGGGAATCATACGGTACCTATAGTTCCTTGATTTCTATAACAGGCCTTTAAACTGGCAGTATGATGGTGTTTTTACCAGTAGTTCAGTATTAAAATAAATGCCTCTTCCGAAGTTCAGAGTGATTTTAATGGCAAAAGGTCTGATTTCTTGAAGAGTATTATTGATGTCTAAGAATATAAACAATACATGAAAAAACTTTAATAGCAATATTTGAAGAAATTTGAACTGTTCCAGGTATGAGCTGAACCTCTTTTACCAGTCAATTGAAGCGGTAATTATGGTCTGTAAATATGCTACAAAAAGCCAGAGCCTTTAAAAAGAGATTTTGGCAAATTTCTTGTTAGTATGCAGGGAGAGGAAACGGCTGGTCTATGTAAGGGCTTCGAATAGCAAATCGTCTTCTTAAAACTGGCCGAAAATTGTCTTTCCATATATCATCCTAAAGTGAGAGGTGTAAAATGGGGCGCAAGGATGACAATCGTTAAGAGAGGACACAACAGCAATCATCGAGAAATTAGGATGTTGTTTATCAGAACAATATGGAGGGGAAAAAAGGAGGATCACAGATTGGTTAGTGTGGTCAGCAATGTGTCTACATTTACGGATCAGGAAAAGAGAGAATCCACTAGTGGGGAGAACTATAAATGTGCTTCATGTAAGTACAAATTGAGTGAAATCAACTAGTGCCTAGATACAATGTATTTGTATTTGAATGAGATTCCAAATCTTTCAAAGCTCCTAAAATGGGTGAACTAAATAATAATTACAAATTAATTATAATTATAATTGCTAATATTGCAAAATTCAATAATCCTTATCATTAGGCTGATAAGAGAATAAGAGATTCCACATTATTGCACTTAGGTTGCCCATGACAAATCTGATCTGTTGGATATTCCACACAGGATAAGTGTTAAGTAAAAAGAATATATACAAGGGCTATAGAGACTGAAACAAACTTTTTACACAAGAAAGGTAAGACTATATATCACTTTTCCCTTTCACCAAAGAATAATCAAACAATACCTGTAGAGAACAACAATTGTATCACTTGAATGATATAAAACTATAAAACAAGTGGACAAACTCTGTGCACTAATGTTTGTGTCACCAAGCTCCTATCCTAAAGCAAGCTAGAGATAAACCAAACAGATCACATGTGGATATCTTTGTTATTAGTATATATAGAAGTTTGTCTAACTTTTCCTCAAAAAAAAAAAAAAAAGGAAGAAGTTTGGCTACCTCGAGATATGATTTACATATGCTTGGCACATGCCTATGATAATTTCATCTGCTAGTAATCACTACCCTCTATCACCATTTGGCTTAGCCTCACTTGCATGGTCTGCGACCCATACTTGTGTGAACATTATATTATTATATTTCTTCACCCTTAACGATTTTTGCATTAGCTGATGTACAATCGCGTGAAACATAGCTTTATACATTGATGCTGTTGCTGAGTTTCAAGGCCATTAACAAATCAGTTTCAACTTTTGCATTTGCCAAGAGTTCTTTAAGGACAAGTCAAGCAACCTTTATACCTGGATTTTACTAATTGTAAAAGAGAGTTTAAAAGAATTAAATAATTATCATTTAACAACAGTGTTCCTCGTCAATATAATATTGAATATTCTTGATAGCCAAAAACCAACCACACAGAACCAGGAGTCCATGCTAGAATACTCTGCCTCAAAACCCAACAGTCAGAACGAGGGTCTCAACAGCGACTGAGTGGGTAACATATGTTGAGCCTTTCTCATGGAAAGATAACATATCTTAATCGTTGTACGGACTTTGCTGGCCAGCTAGAGGAGTTTGGAATGTTGTTCAGGACAACAGTACATTAACAACAAACACCTGTTATCAAGAGGGCACAGAGGCATTCTTCACTACAGGACTCTTGGAATAAAAAGAAAAAAAGGAAAAAAAATTGTTTTGAGATGCACACGTGAAAGGTCTGTACGGTCACCAAATTCGATTGTGGTTTGATCTTGGGCCCATCTAAGATCCTTTGGAAGAGTAGAATAAAAAAAACGGGGTTAACTTGAATGAATTCTAGTTAGCGGGTTGAGAGGTTCTCTTGCGATTTCTACTTGGTTTCATTATTATTTTAGAAAGTAATATCTTGGCATGCTTATCTCCTAAGGCTCCAGGTAAAATTACCGTTCTATCCAGATGTTAAAAGCCAAACCACGTGAACTTGGATGGATGGTGGAAACCGTTAGTTAAAACTACTTTTACTGTAGCATGTGACAGCTTTACATTCTAGCAATTTTTTTTATTATTACTGTAACATATAAAAACTTTACACTGTTTATAACTGAGTTTGTGGTTGAAACACCGTAGTTCTCACCGCTGAGCCAAACAGCGGGTAAGTTGATTTTTAAAACATGCAAGAGCTTTGTAGGTTTATGTGTTCTACCAATATAGAACCCCCGATAAAATTTCTGTTGTGTTAACCCACAGGGCTTAATTAGTTTGTCTTACGTAATATGCATAAGAAAGGTTGAAAATAAAAGGACCTATATTATTCCAGGATATACTGATTCTCCTATATTGGTGCTCTTCATCTTGGTCCTGCTTCATTTTTGTGGTTCCTAAGGAGACAAATCATTTTGTACTTCATTTTGCGATATTTCTGTGCCAACTGGCTCTACCCCACCTCAACCCTTGCTCTTCTCCCGCTTATAAAGAGCACGCATTGCCACCTCTTTGCACATAACATCCCTCGACCTGAGTCTTCATCTCTTGACTTTCTGCAGCCTCCTCGGTATTATTTGCCTTTAAATTTTTCCTTCACTTGCTTTTCACCTCAAAACATCCTCTCTTTTGTCTCTGAACGAACTACGAGAGCATTCATTTGTTTTCTTTGCCCCACAAATTAGTCTTTTAGAATGGCATCTAGCTCAATGTCATCATGGACTGCCAAGCAAAACAAAGCCTTTGAGAAGGCTCTGGCTGTGTATGACAAGGACACCCCCGACCGTTGGTACAATGTTGCCAAGGCCGTTGGCGGAAAAACTGCTGAGGAAGTAAAGAGGCACTATGAACTCCTTGTGGAGGATGTCAAGCATATTGAGTCAGGCCAAGTGCCCTTCCCAAATTACAAGACAACTGGAGGGAGTAGCCAGGGCAACACTGGCGACAATGAAAAGAGGTATAGTATGGTCAACTCATGTTCTCCACCTAAACACTTCACAAGCATATCGCTATATTTAAAAGCAAATATCTTCCGATTTTGGTTTTATATCCTACACTTTTCACACACAATGGAATCTCCATTCCTAAAGTCCCCATCCAATACAAGCAAGATTTCCTGCCACCAATAACCCATCTTACAAAAATGATCTTTCTAGACTTCTTTGACCAGTGTCCTACCTAACTTGAAGGTGGCTATAATCTATACATGTCTTGAACCTAGATTGTCAACGTCCTTACTCAATTCTAGCTCAGCTTTGCATCAATTCAGTCGGTGTTAAAGAGACACTAAAAGTACCTTTTTCAAGTCAAACCTTTTACAATCCTTTATTTCCTCAAAACAGCATTTGCACAGCTTCCACATACTACACCACAAGAAAAAGGGTACACCCAAAATCTCATTAAATCACACCTTTCATTTATTTTACCCGAAATCTAAATATTCAAGTTCCTTTAAAAAGTGATTTCTCTGAATTGATTCTTCTTACCCCTCTTCATCATGCTGGTCATATAAGTCCTAACTATTACGCAAACTTTCACTTACTTACATAATTAATATTCCTAAAAAAATTCCTAAAAAAAGTCACCAAAACGTAATTAATAATCTAATATTACTACGCATACGGCACGTTAGAAATATATTATTTTGATTTTTCAACTATAATATTCCTCAATCCTTCAAATTATTGTCTTCCATTGCAGGCTGAGCAACCGCAAGCTTAACTGAACAACAAAGCAAACTTCAAGTTCCCGAGATCGACAAGAATAAAGAATCACTCGTTTTCAGTTCTAGAATTCCTAATGTAATAGTTTTTGGTGCATGTTAAGAATCGCCGTCGTCGTCGTTGGTTCTTAACGAATTTAGTATTTTTCCATTTTACTATGTACGAAGATTTCTCTAATGGAAATCTTATAATTTATGTGTTAAATTCTGCTCCATGAATAGGCAAAAATCGGATCTAAAATCTAGAACACGGCGAAGAAAATCTCAAGCCAAACATGAACAGAACCAGGAAAAAGGAAAAAGAAAAAAAAAAGGAAAAGGAAAAGGAAACAGAGAAATCTCAGAGTCTGACCTTGGTGATGGGAATAAATTCCGATTCGAGGTCCGAATCTTGGTTGAATCTGAGACGCTAGGGCTTTGATCTGAGGTTGATGATGACGAGAGTGAATGAGACAGTTTGCGCATTAATAGAACCACCAAAAAAATAGAAAAAGAAAAAGAAAAAAAAAGAGGCGGGAAAAATTAGCTTTCCATTTGATATTATTTTCTAAATAAATAAAAATATTTTTATTTCAAAAAATAATTTTTTTTATAATTATACAAAAAGTGTTTTTAATTTTTTATTTCACATCCGAAAACATTTTCAAAAATTTTAATAACAAAAACAAACAGAGAGGTAGAATTTATTTATATTTCCTGCAATAAAAAGAGTCATCCATCTCAACAAGTTCTTATTTACTATAGCAATTTAAATATTGCATAAAAAAATATTATAACAAAATTAGCTTAAATTGATTTTTTTTTTCAATTTGAACGTTGAACCTAATTACTAAACATCACATATGTCTCATCTTAAGGCGAGTTCAAGGTTTAATACTCTAAAACCCTCACTACCACTTAATACACCATACGGTGTAGATTTGCGATATTGTAACCAAAAAGAGCCCGTTCTTTATATGTAATTGTGACAAATCCTTTTCGATTTATTAGTTGGTCCTTGAATTTATGTTCTAATCCAAAGAAATGAAGATGAGATGACATTAGTAATATACTTTTTCCTGAGCTACAAAAAAAAAAAAAATCAACTTGCTTTTTTAATTCTCATATAAAAAAGGTTACTTTGAGGGGAAAAAAAAACCTTAGCAATAGTGCATATTTTGGATGCCAATATAGGTACTTAATCATATGAAAGTCAAGACTATGTAACACAATTTAGTTTTTTGAAAAATTTGATTATCATTCAATTTTAGGAAAATTACAATTTATTTTTGGGTGCAAGAGAAGAATGATATTTAATCTTGTATTTTCATGAGTCACAAGATTACCAATCCCTTAAAAGTTTAATGTTTTGATGTCAAATTTAATTGAAATTTTGTTATAAGTTTTGCTACTTGCCTTCAAAAGATAGTTTCAATTATTTGGGGCAATATTGTAGTGAGGGAAAGTAATACTTTTTTATGGAATGAAGGAGTACTTTGTTGATAATAAAATTTATAACTTTCAAACAAACATTCATTAGATTTGTGCAAGTACTGATTTTATTTGACGTTATAAAGACTGCATTACTTTTCTCAGCAAAAAATTGATATACATGTCATTAAAAAAAAAAATGTTTCGTCATCATTATAAAACTAAAACATAATTTGTTGAGGGTTAAAAAATTGAGACAAAATAGTAATTCATTTTGAAAGATTTTATAGAACTATGCATGCATGTGAAAATCATGATAAAATTATTTATAGCGTGTAATTCTGTATCCTCTCACCCAAAGTTTTATCATATAACCGACCTTTTACGGGATGTGTCAACTATTCTCTTCATAGATTTTTTTTAGAATAAAACTTCTTTTATCCTTTTTTCCTTTTACTTTATTTATTTATTTATTTATTTTGCTTTCTATTTCTTACCTTACGTTGATTGCCTATCAATATCGTTTTCCTATTCGGTTCTTATTTTTCCCTGACCACTTAAAGCGGCTTGTAAAGAGTTCTCCAGTCGGTATCAGTCCATGGACCACATATCAAAAGCGATTCATTAGTCTTCTCTTTTTTAGCATTTGATTTTTCTTTTTGAATTTATAAATTAATTATTAAAAATAAAAGAGATTCTTATGTCTATTTGGAGCTTTTTTATATGCAGTTTGAAAGAGCGGTTAAAGCCAGCAATTTTAGTTTAAGAGCTGTCACATGTGAGAGCTTTACACTGTAGCTTTTACTGTATTAAGTTAGAGTTTTATATTATTCATAATTATAACTGATAGTGAGAACCGCTCTTCCAAAATGCCCATTTATTTGTTACAATAAAACTAATTAAAATTGGGACTATCTTATTTCTATATTTGGTGACACATTTAAAGATCTATAGACGGTTTATATACAATTAAATGATGGAATTCTGGATTGAGTTGTTTAGGAACTTGGGCCCTCAAATCACCGTTAAATGGATCTATTTGCTCAATTTTGTGTGCCAAATTAGAGTGAAATAAACAAAATAAAGCTGCAATAAGAATGACACGCAGGATTTGTAGTGGTTCACTCTGTTAACAAAGACCCACGTCACTGTGATTTACTATGGTGTTCTGAGTACAGACTACGAGAGAATAGAAAGAAATGAGAAAGCAAATGGGCAGAGTTTCTGTATATTTTTCTGTCTATGTCGTACAATGAAATAACCATTCTTTATATAGAAGACGAGGAAGAATCATGGCTCTTAACCGTCTGGCAGAGTAAGATAATGCTCTGTAAGTGACTGCAATAGTGAGACATGTATCGATTGGTGATAGGCTGCAAGAATCACGCCTCCCACATGTTTCGATTCATGACTAGACGTGTTATAACCGTCAATTCGTACTAATAACTGTTAGCTCGAGAAGATCAATCCGGTCGAACGAAGACGGGAATCAAATACGAATGGCCTTGAGCAATAAAGTTAAATGCCTCAAACCGCACAAGGTCATCGAACCAATCGAACCGTCAATTCAATTGGGCTTCAGTCAATAGGTCTTGCTCGATCGATTCGATTAGTATCAACATTGGGCCATACGAGCCCCTTAGCATTTTGGGCCAGACTAAATTGCACCCCAACAAGAGCCAAAGCTATCCTTTAACCAAAAATAATCTCAAGTTTTGCATAAGTATATGGAATTATTAATTTCTTTGAAAGGATTAGAGTGTTTTCTTCAATCCTAACTCATGTTCTTCTCTCCAATAATGGATTTATAATTTTGTTTTTAGTAACTTAGCCAAGCATCTTCAATACCAACAAATGAAATTCTTTGGAAGTAGAGATACGTTCTATGAATAAATCCAGAAAGTCATTTAGGGGATCGATATGATTTTATTTATGTTTGTCCCTTTTGAAAAAAGAAAGATGTGTCCTTTGAAGAAGAAGAAGAAGAAGAAGAAAGAAAAAGATAGAGAAAATGTTTTGTTTTCTTCTTAACATAAAATGCAATGCCAACTTTTTAACCATAAAGAAAGAAAGCCAAGGAAAAGGGAAAATTGAAATAAGGTGATCCTAACCCAGTCGGCAGTCACATTCACAAATTTCATAAAAGATAAAGGTATATTGCCAATAGGTAAAAAATGTACCTAATGCCTATTATTGTATGAACATAATTACGATGACATGGATAATAATCACTGTGTCAAACCTCATGGAGATCTTTAAATTTATAAGGGCGCAGATTTAATCTCCCAATATATAAAAATGATAAAAAATAACTATGACATTGACAAGTCTATTACACTCATATGTTAAGAAGTGAAGAAAACTGGATGGGCGGGTAACAAGAAGAAATAAACATACTAGAATATAGGAAGAAATTAAAGGACAAATTTTTGCATTCACTATTATCTTCTCCTAATATATATACATATATATATACACACATGCACAAATTCAAATTCTCTGTTCAATTTTAGTATCCGAAATGGTGTCCAACCAATCATATTACTACATGTCTTTTAAAAAATTTGAAATAGTATTTAATTAAATTTTTTATGTTTTTTTTATTAAATGACGTGTCATAATATAATTAGTTGGACACCATTTAAGACACTAAAAATTAGATAAACGATTTAATGTAGGACATATAAACTTGTTTTAATAGTTACATTTCCAATAAGAGTATTTTCTAATAAGAGTATTTTTTAATAACTATTGATGATGTAGCATGATAAAAATTTAACATAATTAATTATCACAAATTTTTTTAGTCAACTATTTATTTCGTTATAATCGTTAAATTTTTATCAAACGACTAATAATAACAGCAACATTTAATATATAACCTCTGTCCACGTCTTCCTTTTTCTCCATTTTTCGTTTCTTGTAGTTGTCGGGCCTCATCCGGGACCATATCCTTTGCACACCGCGTGTGATGTCTTGTTGCATGTGAGTGACTATATGTGTCTATTTTCCCCTTGCCCCCCAAATTCAAATGTCTTGTCCATTCAAAAGATCTAATAAATAAAATCAAGTGTCATGATATAGCTTGGCATTTATTAGGCGCACTTCATATTCATAAGGTAAAAATTTAAAATTTATGGGCGGTCACGTTATGATCATTCCATTAAAGTTTTCTTTAGCGATTTGATTAAATTTTAACAATCTAATCTATAAATGAGAGCAGTTTTAAAGGTCACATATTGTTTTAATGGGAGAACAACCTATCCCTTAAAACATAGTATAGCCCCAAATAGTAAAGAGCCGATATCAAGATACCAAACCTTTCCATCTATATGAGCTCTTAGAGAAAGATTAGCATATTACCTTTAGTATAACTTTTATCCGTTGAACGATAATCTTTCCACTCAACACCGTCGGATAACTAAGGCCAAGTTTCATCTCTGCTTAGTCTTGCAGTCAAGCTTCCTTCTGCCTTTGTGATTTAAAGTGAACATAAATCACATTGCTAAAATTCAATCAAACGCTAGGTTACTTTAACTTGCCCTACCATTAAGGCAAAACAACGCACCCTACCATAATTTTCCATTTTTTCCTTTTTGCTAGAAATAATTAATATTGCTTTAGCTTCAACATTAGCTTTTATTAATGTCAATTATTTATTTATTTGTTTATTATTTTTTTAGAAACAACTCCTTGTTTGCAATTAATTGCTTCTTTGTAAAAGGGAATTGATTTTTGCGAAAGTCGCGTTTCGCTTTTATATATTTATTTTTGAAAAAATTATATAGTTGTCTGTAAAAATTAGGTTTTTACTCAATGAGAGCACGTGTTACTATTGAGATTTTCAATTTTTATATTAAGTATTTTTAAAAAATTTAATTGTGCCACTATCTAATGGATAAATGATATATAATTGTGCCCCACTCAATAAAAATATACAATCATGTTCCCGATTAATTATAGAAAATTTTAACTATGCCCTCTGTGCATCTTTCTAGTTTGTTTCATAAAAGATCAATTATAGAAAACTTTAACCATGTCTCTAGGTAACTCTTTCTAATTTGTTTCATAAAAAGGGTAGAGTATGAAAATATCCTAATGGTTGGACACAGCCAAAGTATTGTATACTTTTTTTTTTCAAATTTATTTAATTTTCATGTATTCTAATGGTTTAAAACTCTGTCTTCCTAACAGGATATTTTTTTACACCTAAATAACCCTTAAGTTTATTAATTCCTAGTCATGCATCGTTCACTTCAAATGATTTTTTAAGCATATTCTTGTCTAAAAGTTAGTTAAAGCTACAAGAACTAGTACTATCGATCAGAAACTCGTCCACAGAATAGATATATTATGCTTTGTAATTTTTTTTAGTAGGCTACACTATATACTATGCACATTATACATAAAAGGGGTATTCTTTTGAAGTTTTGTGTAGTCCACCAAAGGATCCATTTCTCACGCGAAATTCCCTCTTCTACCATCAATCACTTGTAATACCACTTAAGCTAACTAATAAACTTGTGAAAATTTTATTTAGTTAGGATAAAGAGTATTTACGTTTTATTTACATTATAAATGTTATGGTTTATTTAAAATATTTATTTCAGTACAAAAGAGTTTTTGAAACTATTGTTTCACTCATTTTCTTATTTACAACATACACAGTATTCAAAACTGGGATGTGGAGTATACTATCACATCCAGAGTTAGTAATATATCTATTTACATAGCCACATTAGAGCTATTAAGTTTGATAAAACAGAGTTCTAAAATAAGTTTTAAAAGCTTATCTAAAACATGACATATAAACAAATCTCTATCCGACAACTCTAGATACTTGGTCAACCTTTAACATTGTACATCCTCACCTACATCATAATAACTATAATGAGCTAAAGGATCAGTAAGCAGAAACCAATGCATGAACATAAACATTGAATGAGAATGCAACTAGACATTTTCTTTTATTAGTTTTCTTTCAACAATTTCTTTCTTCTTTTGGGTACCCTTGGAGTGTGGTTCTTAACTGGTAATGATAGGCCGAGGTTTTCAAAACATGTTCATCACAATAATACAAGGTTTTCATCTTGGTCTTTAGACCTCAAGTACTTGCCGTATTCAGTCTCAGTCTTTGTGGACTTTTTATATTGGTTTTTCAACCTCTAAATATTCACCACCCTTCGTTAGGTCCGTCGGTCCCAACTACGTCCTATGTCTACCTGACTACCAATTAAGCACCATACCCCCATTTTAGTTAAAGACCCAATTCCCTTTTTAGATCATATCATATGTTCTAATATAAATGTCATGAATTATGAATGTTTTTCAATAATCTATATCGTTTCCAAATATAAACATTCCAATCAATGCGCCTTAAAACATAACATGACATAAATCTTGTGATGCAATAAATAGTAGTTTCTACTTACCTTGAGTGAAATTTGCGTTGAGTAAAAAGATCAGTTCTTTTAGAAGATAAGATATGCTAAAGGCCTAACATTATAAAATCAAATACCATTTAATTTTTTCATAAACCAAACTTATTGATCTAGGTTATAAGTTTATATTACAAGGGTTTTATATTAAATCAGACACAAAATGGGCTGAGTATAACAATGTCAAAATACACAGTTATGGCCAAGGAACATGCTATACCACTAAAAATATATCAAACATAGAAATTAGGTGTTGAATTATCTCAGCAAACTACATACGCACATTTTTGCTACATATTACCTAACATCAAATACATAATAATTTTACCACTTTTTGGTCAAATCAGATTTTCAATAAATCTCTAATATTTCCAAACTTTAAATGTCATTGAGGAAAGTCAATGATCTTAAGAAAAATAGAGTAATACACAAGAATCAAGCATTGTGTAAACTTGATTTTCCACTTAACCTGGTTTTGTATTTTCTTTCCATAAATTCAATAAACACTTAAAATCAATATGATAAAAGAAATAATCTGGTTCCACAAAATTCTCAATTTTGCAAAGAAACTAAATTAACTAGCTTAAATTGAACTCAAATCTATCCTAACTTACTTTCTCCAAATTTACAATCATATATAACAGAAAATAACTTCATTTCACATAAGAAATATACATATAGATGCTACCTTGTAGGGCTTGAAGCTAGGGCTCTATTGGAGATCAAAATGGTGAGAGCCTAGCCTAGTTTGTGTAACCCAAACTTTTATAGTCTTTTTTAAGTTTTTGTGAGTTTTAGGGTGTGGAAATGGAGAGAAAGAAGTGGAGAGGATGCTAGACGTTTTTAGAGTGACTTGAGAAAGAAAGAGGCAAAAAATTGAACATTTTAGTTTATTTGACTTAGTCAAAATCAAGTTAATGAAGGGAGATAATTGTTTAGGTGCTTTTGCCATCTTTTTTAGGGTTTGACATGTGGAATGAGTGTTGAATAAGAGGATTCTTCTAATAGTTAGCCAATTAAATCATATACAAATAAGTACAACTTAAGTTTCTACAGCCTAGTCAACACACCAATCAAATTACACCATTTTGCATACTTTCAATTCTAATAAAATTTAGCCATTCTAAACGAATAGATAGGTAAAACAATTAGTTTAGAATGCATTTAAGATGGAAAAGCACTTTGCAATCAATTTGTAACTATTTAGCACACCAATCCTCCTTAATCGAAAAACCGAGCTTTTCACCGCAACTAGAACTTTTAAAAGCATGTTAGATGATACACTAATAATTCAATATCATATTCACTGAATATAAGCACATTTATGCATGATTTAATGTTAAAAATAATAAGTACTCATGTTTGTAAAAATATGATTTGTATATGCTTGTAATTCAATAACGCGTGTTTGCTAAATGCATACATATACAAGAGGCTTATTACTGGCTAATTGTGAGTTAATTGGACATTGTAGCAATTTATACTATAGTATTTTTTTTAATTTTATTCTATAGCATGAGAGAGCTTACATTCTAGACGCCTCAAACTCATGAGTTCAAACCTATCTTCCAAACACAAGACTAATACCATAGCCGTTATTGTAATATAAATGTTACATATTGTTGGTAATTTAATACAAGCCTATGCTCTCTCTTCAATAAATTAACCCAAAAAAAAAAAAAAAAACTCTATCACAAGTGCCAACTTTTATTTCGTGAGATTAATCGTTATATTTGCCAACTTAAAGAAATATGTGCATATGATGTGAGGTTGGGTTGGTTTGTTTACCAACTTTCTCGAACCCCACGAGAGTAATGCATGTGCCTCGGGCACTTCCCTCCGGCTTATAATCTGCAAAATTAACTAAATTTGTTCATTAAATAAATCAAGTTTTATGTACGTAATTGGACCAACTTGAGCTAGTTTAACATTGATTCAACTCCAAACAAATGGTTCTTTATTCCCCCACTTCGTTTATATTATTTAACAAGTGGCATTTTTTATAATAAGGTTTGTGGTGATAGCTCTTGAAGTAATTAATTAAAAGATAAAGTTTTGTTTGTGTTGTAGCTTACTAGATTTATCGTATACTATACACTACTATACCTCCCTGAAAAGAGAATGATATTCTTTTGGCAGTGAAAAAGACTAAAAGAACAAAACAACAAAACGAACTACCCAAAAAGTTTCCTGTTTATAGACCCATCATTGAACCAAACAACTTACTAAAACTAGAACCGTTCGATCAAATTCAGTGCCCAACATTGGGACCACTTTGAAATTTTCGTTATCTCATTATGTGCATTGGATTGAGCAAGAAACAAAAGCCTTAAAAATAAACTGTTTATAGAGCCATTATCTAATAGAACAAAAGGTTTGATATTTGGAGCAAGCAACAAAAACATGACCTTGAAGGCTTATCTTTTAAATGAATTAAAATGCGCCTACAACAATGAGAACTGACCCTCATGTGCTAGGAAAGTTAGTTGACAAACAGCGAGTACAGTTCACTATGGATTACCAAGTGACCGTGGAATAACCATGTAGGAAAAAAAAATTCCTACTATATAGGCACATTGAGCTTACAGTGGAGATCCAAACTACAATTCTCGTCACTACTCTCAGGCTACTAGCTTGATATTCATTTGTCCTCGATGGGGTTGAGATAACGAGCTGCGTCTCATAATATATGTAGTTATAATTCAACGCGAATGCATCCCTTTCGTCATGTCTGGTGGGGTAGCTAAGCTTAAATCCGATCGACCCTCCCCATGCAATTATTAACGAAAAAAGTTATAAAGACGTTCTTTACCAAAGAATTTTAGAGGAGGCATACCCTTCACTCTTTTGCGCAAGATCGTCCTTATTTTTATGAAGTCGGTTGTGTAAACCCAAAACATCATTAAAACCAGTGGTTCTTTAAAGTATTTGGCTGTAAGGTTATAGCTCTTCGTCTTGAACGTCTAATGCCCCTGTAAGAACCAATTTTACTGCATCACTTCAAGTAGGTTTTTGTCTCGAAAACCCATCCAGAGATGCTTGATTTCTATCAGATAGCACTTGTGAATCTACAACTTCCCGTAGGCAATTAAGAATTGACGCTAAAATTTAGTAGTTTTCCTCTAACATTAGCAGGGACATCCTAGTTTGATCTTTAAGCTAACACAAGCATAATGACTATCATTAGTCTTAACATTTACGTAAAAGAGAGTAAACTAATTATGGTTGGTTTAAAACACAACTTTGTAATTTGAACTACGTTCTCACACGGCCTATTTGGCATTCAAGAGAAATGCCGCAACTAAACAAATTTGAGATGCAAATGCAAATTGTGACCTATATACAGTGAAGCCAGTCCATGAAAACAACGCGCAAAACTGCTCAAGACTCGTCCATGCATGCCTATTCAGCTAAGCTAGACCAACTGAAATTGATGTGCTAAAGTTTTCAAGTCCAGTACCAAAATAGATGTATCATATGAAAACAAAGGCAAGGCATGTCACAAAACTAGACTTCGAACTGCCATAAGAAGAGACTGAAAGACATCCTAATTTCCAACTGTTGTTTTCAGGGGCAGAGAACTTTCAACTCCCTCAGCTTCAGAAGTCCTTTCAGCAACAATCTTTGACATCCCAAACATCTGAAAAATGGACCCAAATTACACAATCAATAAACAAAAACAAACTAAACATATAGGTAATACTAACATGGAAACTGAAATGGGGATAAGGAAGGACCTTTTGGATGGTCTTCTTAAAGCAAGTTTTATGCTCATCCATGGATGCATGTATGAACTCATCAATGTGATCCTTAACATCCTCCAAGAAAGTGGCCCCCTCGCTCTTCTTCTTTCGACATGAAGAGACAGGTGGCTTCGTGGCAGCAGATGACTGCTTCTCGGGTTGAGTTTTGTGTGATTCCATCCTCAGTAACCTAAAATGGAGGAATTCGTCTCCAACCAAACATATGACAGAAGTTTAATAAGATGCAACAAACAGTTTTACTCAGGCCGGTGTTCACAATGCCATCGTATCCCTGTCTATGCCCCATAAATTGCTTATTTTGGGGATTTGAAGGGCAGGGCAGGGAGTTCCTTAGCTAGTTAACAATTTTTTTTTCCCTTTTCTTGTTGGGTGATTACGGGGGAAAAGGAAGGGAAGATAATTGAAACCTAAAAAACTAACCTCCAATCTCATTGTCAACAAATACATGAATTGGTTTAAGAACTACTATATTTAATCGAACACACAAAACAAACTTCCTACAAACTATCATAAACACATCAAGCCCACATAAGAACTAGAGTTTATTGAAACCCACAAAACAGATCTCCTATTCATTACCTTTCCATACGCAAAAACGACACGAGAACTAACAAGAGTTAAGTGCAACCTGTTTACAAACCAAACCTCCCGTCCACTATCACTATCACATACACAAAATACCTCAAAATGACATCTCAAGGAAAAGAAAGTCTTGCTTAGCACACAGTCTAAATTACTTTGACAGACTATGCGAGTGCAATGGTGTTTTTTCCCCTTTACAGCATTGAATCTGTTTTGCACTGTGCCTGTGTGTGTTTTGGAGAAAACCTCCACAGAAAGGGAAATTTATATTTATTGTTAAGAGAGAAAAATGAGAATAAATATCTAGACCTACAAAACAAGAAATAAGGACGATTTTGGAGCTTTCTTTTCTCAACCACGAAAAACGGAAGTTGAAAATTTTAGAGTGCCACATATTCAAGAAGAAGTTCGACCTTCAAAAATGGGTCAAACTTTTCGAGTAATTAATAGAGTAATTTGCAACGTTGGTCCCCAAATTCTTACACAGGTGAAAACTTGGTTCCCACTCTCTTAATTTTAGCAAAAAGACCCTAAACTCTTAAGACGTTTGCATTTTCCATTTGGCAATCACAGTTTATCCGTCCGGATCCATCAATTTTTTAACGGAATAAGTCACGTGTTTTACAAGTCATCAGATGAACAAGTGTGTTTTAGTAAATAGTCCAATCATATTCTCAAACAAAAATCTGAAATAAATAAACAAATGTGAAAAGAAATTACACAAAAAACAAAAAACAAAAATAGCAGAATTAAGCCAGAAGAGGACAACTTAGAATCCTGAAGAACATGATAAAGGTCCAACAGCATTTAAGAAACACCTCGATAATAGAATTAAGCTGGTATTTTTTTACCTTTTTCTTTAATTGCAATTATGATTCCCCACGAATTCTCATGGTGCATCTTCTCATTTAGTTCTACATCGTAAGTATCTAATTGCGTCTAATGTTCTGAAACTTTTCTGAGCAAGAAACTTTGAAAAGCATGCGAATTTTCAAGTTAATTTTGGACTTTCTTCTAAATTCGATAGCAAGATGAAAACTTTGAACAATCGAGAACGAGAGAATATGGTCCATCAACAAGCAAGAAAGATTTCAATAGCACAAATAACAGATGAACAAAACCCATGAATCCAAAGCCAAATTACCACAATATTGATTGACAAGGACATATAACGCAGGAAAGGAAAAAAAAAAAACCAACAGCGTCATTTTCTCAAAATCATTATCAACCTAACATCTTTTTCAATTAAATTGCTGTGTATGCGAGAGAGATTAAAAAAATAAAAGCAAATCTTCGTAAGAAACGGAAAAGTTAACCTATGACCACAAGTCAAAGGGATTTACCAGAAAGAGGAGATCGAAGTTATCGACGGCGAGGAGAGGCAGAGATGAGTACGAAAATTAAGACGGGGCAGCGGTGGCTCACGACGGGGAAGTGTGGGTTGCGACGGACACGAGGTACCTCTGGGTAGGCCCGCAAATGAGGTAGGGAAGAAACGCCCTTTGTTTATGTTGTTGTTTCCCTTTAAGAGATTTTTTATTATTTTTTTATTTTTTATTTTTTACTTACCGGTAAGCAACACTATTACTAAGCTATTCATTTTTTCATAATACATCTTAAAATTTTTAATTTTAACAATATACATCTTGTATTTTAAAATTATGGCAATTAAAGGCAAATAAAGTTTTCCTAAAAATAAAGTTTGTTATTTGAAAAAAAAATTAAGGTCGACTGGTGAAAAAAAGTACTTAACGGATTTTTTTTGGTGGAAGTACTTAACAGATATTAAAATTTACTATTAAACACAATTGTTAATGATTTCAACATTTAAACACATTAATAGTAGAAATAGTTTAAAAATTAAAATTGTGACCAAAATATATTCTTAGTATGTAAATGGATGTTATTTATGCAACAATAAATTTTTACATCTCAAGATTAATTAGGCAAATTAATTGATCGAATTTACATATAATAAATTTGAAATTAAAATTTTAGGACGTTAAAGTTATTAACCCAACCTGTAGCAGTCAAACATATTATTTTTGTAGCTTGAACCCGTGGCTTATAACGTTAAATTTCTTACTTACCTTTTCATTAATGAATTTAAATAATTTTGTAAAGCAACAAAAGAAATCAAAATTAAAGATTAAACAAAACTCATCAAAGAACATACATGTAGATTTTTTTTTTTTTGGGTATTGTACGCATTAATTTTATAATGCCCCCATATGAGGGTTAACAGTTTTTAATGAATTAATACAAAAATAAAAAATAAAAATAAAACTTCAAAAATAAGATTGCCCGGGACTTAAATGAAAACTCTCAAATCAAAAATAAAAATATAAATGACAATTAAACCACAGTTTAATATAGCACCTTAAATTTAATAATATAAAACTGTCGTCGTCATCATTTCAACCTTCAACATATCTTAATACAGTCACAAAAAGTAACAATCAATGCTTACATTATCATGAAGAACATTCTTAACAATTGAAGCAATCTCAATGTAATATAGCTACATAGCTTCCTCAACTATTTTCCTCGTAACCGCCTCACACTTAGTGAGTCCTGAAAAGATGAAAATATAAGAGAATGAGCGTCAACATGCTCAATAGGGAAAACCATTACTCACCTTAAGGTTTTATTCTTTACCACATTAAATCTGCATAGTTAGTTAGTTTTCATCATTATCCAAATTATGAGATTTATTATAATCATATTCCGTAGATACCATAGTTAATCATTACCGAGTTTCATACATATACATATATACAATTGTTATAATTCATCATTATTCCTAGGTATCCACATTCAATAGAGTATCACTCAACTCATCGAAACCCAAGTGGGCATTCTGTAGATACCATAGTTAATCATTATCAAGTTTCATACATACACATATATTCAATTGTTATAATTCATAATTATTCCTAGGTATCCACATTCAATAGAGTATCACTCAACTCATTGAAACCCAAGTGGGCGTGCTTGACCACCCTCCAAACATTCCAAGGGTGTTCCGGTGAGGGGACATCAAGCCCCGAGTTCTTACCAAATCGATTCCTGTACAGTGTGTTCTGGGACTTTCGACTCAAGGGAGCGTCATCACCTCCCCCCTATTTACCTTTTAGGGTATTCGTGCCCAAGGATGTAACCGCCGCCTTCTTCACTTCTCACCACCTCTCTATATTCATCCGTTATTTATAGAGTTAGTATTCCTAACCATGCTTCTCAATTTATAACAACATGTGTCAAATCATTATGCTCCTCGCTGTACAATATAGGATGAGTTCCACATCATCATGTTATGGATATAATCATATACATTCAAAATAGCATGTACATATATTGCAACATAAAACAACAAATTTTAATTTATTAAAGCCTCACAAAATATGAGTAATAGAATCCCTACCTTCCAAGCTTATCAACAATCTTTTAATCTCAGAATCAATTAACGTTAGCTTCACATTCCATTGATCCTAAGGCATGCATAAGGACAATTAAAACTAAAGCACAACATACAACCACATTCATAAATAAATCATGTGTAAATCTATCTCACTAGTGTGCCATTAAAGTTTTTATGTAAATTTCTTTTTGAATACCAAAGTAACAGTTTTTGTCTTAACACAATATAAAATGTATACAAGTAATCTATATATTTTAGTTCATAATAAGATTCATAAATTACTTAGGATAGTGTTGGAAAGGTTGCAAGACATTAAGGAATTAGGAGGTGAACAAAGTTGGGTTCTTGGTTCAAGTTAACAGCTGGTACACTATAGCAAACCAGTAGTATACTTTTACGAAAAGAGCAGGTTCAGTATTTACAATCAGCACATGGGTTAACAAGTGGTTTACTTAAGATAAACAGATAATATACTGCCACTGGCAAGTTTACTAATTACTAATCTGAAAATTGAAAAATTAATAGAAAATAAAATACAACTCCGATTTAGGTTCATAATAGCTCGTTGGAAAGCTTAGGATGTCTACTTTTTAAATATGCAAACTAATTTATAAAATTCATTTTCATTTAATCCCAAAGTTTCAAGAAATAGCCACTGGCCATAGAGGTATTAGAAAGTTTATCGAATGTTAAGTTTTTCTTTAATCCAAAACCTATTATCCTTGTTCAAAATCTCAAAACCATTCCAAAATATGTAGCATGCATTATATAATCACAATAAACATATTCTCATGAGTTTTATACCAAAATCATTATCGAACCATATTTCTAGCCTTTCTTGCAAATAATGATGAGAACATACTTAAGTTTGCTCTTCAAGCTCAAAACTTTAAAACATTAACCATAGAGCTATGGAAACTAGTTCTAAACATTCCTAACATTATTGTCAAACTAAAATAAAGGTTGGTTGTGAGTTTTAACTCAAGACTCAAGTTTTTGTTCATAAATGCTCAAATATGCAATGTTAACATAGCTAGAAATTTGCATGAACTTTAAACACGAAAATTATGCATTAAACATGGAGAAAACACATATTAAAAACCAAGTTTAGATTAAAGAAAATCTACCTTAAAACTCCTTTGAAAAGCACCAAAAGTTAGGATTAAAAATCAAGCTTGAACTTTTAGGGTTTGTTGGCCTTGAAGGTGACGGTTTTGGCTGATTTTTGGACAAGAATACGGGCTGCCTTGGGATTATTTTGTTTCAGCAAGAAGATAGAGTAGAAGACGTGAAAAAGAGATGGAGACTTTTGTGTAAGGATTTCTTGAGGTTCCCTTTGATCTTCCTTTACCCTGTCTCACCGTGCTAGAGGAAAAGAAGAAAAGAAGAGGAAGGGAAAGAAAGAAGAGCAGGGAAAAGAAAATAGACATGAGGAAGAAGGAGATTGTTGAGAGAAATAATTGAAAGAACATAGTTGTTAAGAATGAGTCCTATTTGTCTCCTTGGGAGACTTTGGCCCACATAATGCCAAAATAGCATTTTTGAAATTTATTAAAAGTTCCAAGGCTTTTCAATAAACATACTAAATAAGTATTAGAGAATTTTAGAAAATTTAAAAAATAGATAGAAATAAATATTGTGAAATAGATTTTGAATGAAACAAATTTTTTTTATTGGCACACTAAAAATTAATTTAATTACCTTAATACCTGTTAGGAAAATAACAAGTGTCATAAATTTCTTTTATTGTTTTAATACAATTATGCTTGGCTCATTATTAAAAAGGTAAGTAAGAAATTTTATATCATAAAACACGAATTCAAAATACTAAAATTATATTTTAGAAACTATAGGTATCATTTTTATATTTTCTAAATAATATTACACCAATGTTTGTTTTTCTAAAACTAAGAGTATGAAATGATAATTTATTTTATTTGGTGAGATATAAGAGTCTTAACAAATAAAAAGATACAGGGACCAACATGTGTAGTTTTGTCTTTTCAACAAATCGAGAGACATGGGGACATTAGTGTCGCATGCAAGATCACGTGAGAAGTTCAACAACCAAAAAAAAAAGATGTCAAAATTAAAAGAATGTGGACCAAACTATTAATAGATAAAATTGAGGGGCCAATTATACAAATTACTTTAATCATACAACCTTTTTAAGGTTCTCTAAAGGATATAAATATTGATATTGGTGAAAACATAGGAGTTTTAAATATAAAGGGGAAATTAATATCATATCATTTAGGTTAATTAAAAAATTATACTTTCTATTTTTTATTTCATCGAATATATACTTTTATATTAGATTTAATACACACGACTATACCTTACCTCAGTCAAAGTTAATTTTGACTTTTAAACAAAATTATCTTTTAGTAAAAGAAAAAAAAATTAAAACTTTCAAAAATAATAAGAAAAAAAAATAGAAACATACAAAATAACAATCTTCAAAGTATTCTATACATTTTTAAAGTTAAGAACCTGAGTATGAAGTTTTTTTTTTTAAGTTTTTAAAGTCCTCTTATTTTTCTATTTAAGGGTACTATGGGCAACTTTTTTATAAATTTGTATATTAAAACTAATATAAAGATATACATTTAATGTGATAAAAAATGAATATATAGTATTTGAATAAACTTAAATATTGGGTACACAAAAGATAAATACGCCATTTAAAGAAATTTCAAGGAAAGTATCGGTATTGGTGAAAATATTAAAAAAAATTATGCAAACAATAAAAATTGTTTTAAAATGAAATATTGATATAAATCAAGGTTCTATGAAAAACAATATGCCACAACCTTTGGAAGATTGGTATTTTAATTGATTTATTATAGTATTAATAGAAATTTTCTCAAAATTAGTGTCTAGACAAAATTTTTCCAATATTTTTAAAATTTCCACCAAAATATCAAAATTTTTAGTCCCAAAACATCCTTTGGTGTAAAAAAAAAAAAAAAGACTTCTCTCAAATTTTTGTTTATAAATTTTAGCAAATATCAAAGAAATTCTTTTATACCCAAAAGATTTTTTAGGACCTTAAAGTTATTTCAGTGAAAAATTTGAAAGCATGAAAGAAAATTTTCTCTATGGTTCCTCTAATAATTCTTAAAAGACAAGGAACATCGAAAATTCAAAATCATTCAACACAAAAAGATTTTCATAAACTGAGGAACATCTTCAAATCAATACGAAAACAATTAACAACAGTAGCAAATCAAAATCGTCCCCCCTGAAAAAATAATACAATAATCAACATGAGATTTCATCTTCCATTAAGAAGAAAAAAAAAAGAGAGAGAATACGATGATGCTCAAAACACAAATTCTCATACGTAGCAAATAATGAGTTTGTTTAGGAACATGTATTGAATAAGAAGTTTTTTCAAATTGATTTTGCTATAATATTTTTTTCTCAAAATTTGATTACCACATGTTTTAGGTTTAAAGTTTTTGTTTGAACTATAATTCCAAAAAAGCTTATTTGCAATAGTGCAAAAGAAGAAAAACAATTGAGAGAGATGCTTGTGAGATAAAATTAAGTAGGAAGGCTCCAAAACAAAAATTGAGAATACGGAAGAAAAACCCCCTAAATAGAAAAAGGGTTATAAGCACTGCTAGTCATTGAATTATGTTAATTCTGTCACTTTACTCCTATAAAAATAATTTCTTTTATATGTGTTCCTAATTAGTTATTTTTTTTCTCTATTTTCCTGTAAAAACGCCCTTTTAGTTGATGCATCTTTGTTGTGATTCCTTTAAATGCGTTTTTCTTTACATGCTCTTACAAAAATGTCTTTCTTAAAATATCTATATCTTTGCATCTATAAAAAGAGTAAGTCTCATTTGGTCTATGCTTGTAAGGAGGCCACATATTGGCCTCCCTTCTCTCTTTCCTTTTTTTTTTCAAAAAAAAAAAAAAAAATTGCCCTTTTTTTAGCCAAAAATTTTTGGTTTAAACCAACTTTGTGATCGGAACAAATAAAACTTTAAGCAAAGTATTTCTATATGTTTCAATCCTAATAATATTTTCTAGATTTTCTCACTTCTATTTTTATTTTTTCGCTCAAAATTCTCCAACAGTGTGTGTCGTGGAGAGGGAAAAAAAACATTTGGGAAAAATTAAAAAGAAATAAAAAGCAAAAAAAAGGAAAAAATGGGAAAGAACCAAAAATAATGAAATTGTAAAAGGACAAAAAAATCACTTCAAAAAAAAAAAGGAAAAAAACAAATAAAAATATAAAGATATAAAATGAAAGACAAAGAATTTCATAAGAAACCCAATGGGAAGAAAGGAGCAAATTGGGGGGATAGGAAAAGTTAAGGAGAAAAAAATATCACTGAAAAAAAGATGGGTGTATATGTTGGGGAGAAAAACGACAGGTAAAAATGAAAAAAGTTTTGATTCCCTCTATTAAATACACTTTAAAGCATCTTCAATACAATGATAAATTAATATGTCAATGATAAATTTATCATTTGAGTCTAAAAACACTCTCAATGTATTTACTTTAAAGTTTAACATATGACAAATTTGACATTTAATTTTTATTAATTGATAGATTGACTTTTTAATTTTTACAATTACAACATTCTCATTTCTTAATTATTTAATATTAAAAGTTTACTTTTATAAACTTTAAGGTTTTGATAATTATTTTTATCATAATTATTAAATCCTTGAAGTTTATCAACTATGTTATTTTTAGAAGCTACCATTTGTGGCTTTGACAGAATATTTTTGGAGAGCAAAAGTACTTTTGATAGTTTATCTAAATACTTCTAGAAGCAGCTTTTGGACTCAAAAAGCCAAAAGCAGCTTTGAACCCCTCTCAAACAAGCCCATATGTACTAAAGAAGAGGCTAAATGTACAGTGTTTTTCCTTTTCAATCCTTTGGTGTGTTTTGTTTGTTTTGCCCTAATTTGTGTTTTCCTTTTTTATTTTGGCAGTGGCTTCTTGGTCGTTTTTGCCCCTGCTGTTTATATTACGCTTTTACCCTTGGTTCATCCTTTCTTACTTTCTTCTTCATTCTAGGTTTTTTGTCATTTCATGCAAAAAAACCCTTACCTCTATGATCCTCTCTTCATCTCCTTGGACTTTTTTTTGCCATTTATCCTATGATTATAGTGTTGGAAAAATAGTATGCAACGAAATTTTTAAAAATTTTTTATACCAAAGTATTTTTCAAAACACAAGTTTGACACACTATATGTATAAATTGACCAGATCTTACTAACCTCATAAATGCAAAAAAGCTCCTTCAATTCATGAAGAGTATAACATTCCAGAAGAGTCTTAATCAACTGGTCTTCTTTGCTATTCTCCATCCACGATCGGAGTGTATGTGGGCGCACATTGTTCAACCTTTCCCCGGTGACTCTCCTTCCAATGAGAAAACCCAAAGCTATGGTTCGCGATGTGTGAATAATAGCTTCAGGGAGTACAAAGTCTCACCAGTAGAGTCTCACTCTTAATATCTCAATTGATCTAAATAAACAATGAGACTCACTCCCTATTTATAGAGCTTAGGCCCAAAAGTCAGTCTTTATCAGATAAGGCCTTGAAAATTCAAATCAAAATCAAATCAGATAAAATCCGGCATGAAAATGGGTGATCCACTTATCACTCAGTCGACAGGCCAAACTGGTAGATCAGTCTACCGAACATGCTCCATCGACAGGTCGAACTTAAAGATCGGCCTGCCAAACTTACAACAAATGATCCCTATGATTCTTTTATTTTTCACCCGAGATTCTTAAGATAGAGCATTAGTTTTGATTCAAATAACTCAATAGAGAAGTTTTTTGGTTAAAACAGTCATATCTAAATAATCTCTAAGAAAATAAATATTTTTAATAATTTAACAAGTTTATCTTGAATTAATTCAAAAATTAATTCAACCGATAAATAGACATGAATTATCTAACCCGATAATTCAACAAGTTTATTTTAAATTAATTTTCACAAAATTAATTCAATTGATAAATAGACATGAATTATATGATTCTATTGAATTTTTAGCCACTCTAATAATATGACACAAGTCACAAATTATTAGAAAAGCATGCCGTATCATTACAAGATTTTATGAGCTAGCAAAGGGGACCTGATGGACCTATATAGTTCAAGCTCCCAATAATTATGAAACCCAATATCCCAGATATACATTTCATAATTTTCAACTCCAATGCTACTCCACTAAAAGCTCTGAGCTGCACTCTCAAACTATATAGAATTATAAAGCCTGTATAGCTAAGTCTTTATAACATATCATAATGTATCGTATTCCCATAGGATTATCCGTAATCGGCTTAAGGACAAGTTCTATCTTACCTTCCCGACTATTTTTCTCTTACGTTCCATTATCTTACTATTGGAAAACTTACTATCCAAAGACAGTATACCATTCAGTTACACCTATGCATCCGAATGGTTAAGCGATCCAGTTTTTCAATTACAAGATAACGCGTATAAGAGGTTATCTAGACTCTTAAAGAGGAGCTATAGATTCTATATCTATGAATAACAGGTCTACGCTATCAAGAGTCATGCCTACAATGTACTGGCATGCATATCACTATTAAAATATGGATGTCACCCTTTGGTACATCAAAAGATATAAGTCAAGACAACAGGCTTATTATTCATCTCAAGATTAAGATATAATACATATGATTGTCTAAAGTGAATCGATTTGTCGAGATAGAATTATTAATCCAAATCAATTTCCTTTATATCCTAATCCAACACGTCGTCACCTATGACAATGTGACAATGTTTCTATTCACGGAATCTACCTCCGATGGTCAAGACAAACTATCTTCCATTAGGAATATAGACAACATAACAGTCTTTGCATGGATAAAGCGTCCAACTTCATTTTCTCGATTGCAGATCTTTTAATTTAGACCGTCATCTTAAGAATCGTGTCTTCCGCATAATCAGTCCATCATATGCCCAATTCTTAAATGTTTAGACTGATAGCCTCAAACTTTTGGTTGTTTATTATACATTCAACAAATATGAACATAAAAAGGATAAGATTTGGTATATAAATAATAAACAAATTCTTTATTGATAAAAATATCTCCAAAAACATATTACATTTTTACTCCTTAGGGCATACATGTCCAACATACATTAGACCTTTTGCCTCCTCTTTGTTCATTTTCTTTGTGCTAGGGCTTAGGTTTTCTTCTTCTTCCTCATTCATGCCGATTAATTTCATCTTTTTCTTCCTCCTTTGATTTCTATGGGCTAGGGTTTTGCTCTTGGAAGGTTCTTCTTCGTTTTGCTTTATTTCTCACTGTGCATTTGGCTGGTTTGAAGGTAAGGATAGATTGTTTCTCATTGTATGTTTGGTTGCTATATTTTTTATTTTATTTTATTTTGACTATAAAGTTTTAGGTTCTTTATATTTCTCTCTCTCTCTCTCTCTCTATTTTTTTTTTCTAATTTTTATTTGCTTCTTTTTCCTCTTGGCTATGGAGGTTTGGCTTCTTTTTTTCCTATAATTACCATCTTTTTTTTTTTTTTTGCTATGGAATTTGGATTCTCTCTCTTTTATTTTTTTTGACTATGGAGTTTTGGATTTTTTTTTTATCTATCTTTCTCTATTTGTTTTTTTTTTTCTAATTTTTATCTGCTTCTTTGTCCTTTTGGCCATGGAGGTTTGGCTTCTGTCTTTTTTCTCCTATAATTACTATCTGTTTTTTTTGCTATGGAGGTTGGGTTCTCCATTTCATTTTATTTTTTTTGGCTATGGAATCCTAGTATGACGATATGGGGTTTTGTGCTAGGGAGACTCATTTTTGCAAGGCCTTGCTTTCATTTTCAGTCTTCCAATCAGTGTTACAATCGCCATTACAAACCTGGCATAAGTACTTTTTATCTCTGAATTCCCTTTTTCATTTTGCTTTTGAATTTTCTACACAATTGTTGTGAGAAGTACTGGGATAATTTAGTTTAAAGTGGTGAATGTAATTAAGATAAGTCATTGAACTCTTGATTTTTCAAACGCTATGACTAAACATCATCACACAATACACAATGGGCTGGGGTCAAATTACCGGGAAAACCAATTGCTAATGTGTGCTTCAAGACGTATAGGTATACAAGCATGGCTCAGGCTATTTTCTTTCTCAATAATTTTAAGTTTGGTCATTACATGAAGATCCCTCCTATTTCTATGTGAAATTTAAGAACTTTTTTTTTGGTCAATGTTACTGGTTTTTTATAGTCAAAGTCAGAGATATATATATTCCTTGCACATGGTGGCATTACTCAAAACCATTCCCCTTTCTTTTTTTTTCCCTCTTTTTTTGGTTTTATTTGTGCATTATTTCCTTTTTTTTTCCTTTCTTAATTCTTTGATTTCAGATTTTGTTTTCTTTTTCTCCCTTTGGATTGTCGATTTTATTTTTTTATGGTCAGTGTCAGTTTTATTTGTAGCATCATTAAAATAGGCGACGAACAAAGCTTGAAGAAAGGATCTAGATAACAAAAAGAAAGAGAGGAGAGACGTTGAGAGAAGAAGACGAGGGCAGGGTTCTCTATTTTTAATATTTTTTTTCAAATAGGTAACATAAAGCCAAGTGAAATAATCAGAAGCGTCTCATAATAGGGTAAGACTTAAGAGGCGAGGGAAGAGAGGGGATATTTTTAAAAATAGCTTTTTGGCCAAAAGAAATTTGATGAATGGCCTTTTTTTTTTTTTTTTTGGTATTACAAAACTAGCTTTTTGGGTATCAAAACAGTTTCAGTTTTTTTTTCATCATATTTGAGTTTCTCTCTTCGATACAGCCATTTTTGTTTTTTTTGTGAAAAAAATAGAACAGCTTCGATGCTCAAAAAAACTCCTTATTTTATTCTAAAAGAAAAAAGACCATTTGCTTAATTAAAATTTTTTTCCGGTCTTTTTTTTTAAATTAATCCGGAAGAGAGAGACATTTTAAGAGAGAAACGAGAAAAGAGGACAAGAGAAGGGAGAAGGAAAAAACGATATGATGATATTGGGAAACGAGAGAATGGGTAGCGTGAATATTGATAAAGTGGGAAAATACTTAGGAAGCGTGAAATCATGCTGAAGTGGAAAATATAAAATTTGATAACGTTAATTTTTTTAACTTTCGAAAGTTGAAATATAAGTTTTTAAGTTAACAAAGTCTAAAAGCAATTGAATGATTGAAATGAGCAGGTATAAAACTTTTGTTTTGATTCTTCCATTTCTTCATTCGGATTAGTTTAAGGTTGTTTAACTCTTCGAAATTTTGTTTGGAATGAAATTGACAACACAATTAAAGAAATTCATCCCACTGGATGACTCTGTCTTTTTTATAGACATTTTATTGAGAAGAAACAAAAGAGTTGATTATTTAATAGATACATTTATTAGAGTAATTTGCAGTAGTAATTCCTTAACTCTTTAATAGATGACATCTATGTCCTTTTCTTTTAATTTTGTCAAAACAACCTTAAACTTATAAAATCATGGCAATTAATATTATGTCAAAATTAACCCAAAACCTAATTGAAAGTTGAAACATATCACATGACTTGATTTAGAAGGACATAATAGTAAAATTACCTACTCTATTTTTAAAAAATTTAAAAAAAAGCCTGGGAAAAAAAAAAAAAAAGAAGCCCAAACGATGAAGTGCCTCTCTCTCGCTGCATTCTCGGCCTTCGGCGATCCGATCCTGTGGTTCATCGCTTTCGCGTTCATCTTTGCTAGGGGGTTCATCAAGAGTGGCCTCAGCATCAGAATCGCTTACCAATTCGTCACCCTGATCGGTTGCTCGTTGCTTGGGTTAAGTTACAGTTTGGTGCAATTCCGTCCGTCTTTACCAGAGCTGGCGGGATTTTCTTGCCGTTGGTGAAGTCACAATGCGTCGCGTGCGGTAGCAATGCTGGTGACAGGACGGAGAACAAGTTGGGTGTCGGTTGATGCTCACTTGCTTCGAGACTTCGGTGATTTCGTGGTTGATGTTCTTGATGACCATGGCGGCGAATCCTCTAAGCGCGACTTTGGCACTCAACAAGATTAAGCAGAAGATTGGGTGGACCGATTGGCCCAAGGCCGCCATTGTTCCGGGATAAGTGTCATTGTTGGTTGTCCCACAGCTTCTGTATGTGTTTTACTCATCTGTTTTTGTTTGATTAATTGTGTTTCGTTTGGTTTGTTGGTTTATTGACATTGTTGTTAGATTGCAGGCATTCGGGATTAGTCTTAAATATTTGTTGGTATAAACAACGATTTAATGAGTTTGGTAACACATTGATATCGAACCAACGATTGAACTCTGTACGGCAATTATGGTGGGTTGTTTTCTCTTGTGGGTTTTATTTTTATCTTTTTTTATTTCTTGTGTAAAAGTTAAGGGCTTTTTTTTTTTTTTTCACTAAAAAAGATAGGCACATAACGAGCACGTGGAAAACTGTGAGGTTTTTTTATGGATTTCGACAGAAGGTCTTTTGATTGCAAAGATTTTAAGAGTTTAAGGATTATTTTGTTAAAATAAAAAAGGACTAAAATGTCACATAATAAAGAGTTAAAGACCACCTATATAAATTACTCATTTTATTATTATTTTTTATATTACTTTTTATTGGCGCCCGCTTTTTTCCTTTTTATTATATATATGTATTTTTAAATATTATATTTATTTATTTTAACGCCAGCACCTTTTTTTTTTCCTTTTTTAATGTATAATATATATATATATATATATATATATATAGTTCTTAAAAAAAGTTGAAATAAAGTAAGGTTAAATAAAATTATAGCAAATTAAATTATTACTATATATTAAAGAAGAGGCGCGATGCATTATAGATTGGATGGTATTTTTTCTTTGTTCTATGGTATGTTTTGTCCGTTTTATATCTAAATCAAGAGTAGGTAAGGCGAGTATTAACTTATTTCTATTTTTTCATTGTTCTATGCTATGTTTTGTCCGTTTTATCTAAATCTATAGCAGGTCAGGCCAGTATTAACTTATTCTAACCTATTTTAGTATTAAATTAGGTTTCATATTAACAAAAAATAAAACATTAATCTTATTTTCGTATTAACTTATTTCTAACCTAATCATATTTTCATATTAACAAAATATGTGATGTTTAGGTTATGATCAAATAATTAGATAGAAAACGACAAACAAATTTGGTCACAACGAGCCAATAATTGCCTCATATGATATATAATAAGTTAAGCCTCAACCTAATACTAAGATAAGCTTAAATCAATTTTTTTTTCCCCTTTTCCGTTGGCATCCAAGGTTTTGACTCTTATATAATGTTTTCTTCTATCCTTTTTTTAAAAAATTTCATACATATTCTTTGTGGGGCTCACTTTTCATAATACCAATAATTTCATCAACCAAACTCCTCCAAATATGGGTCTATTACTTTAGTTTTTCCTTTTTCCCTTTTATTCTATTATTTGCTTTTTATAAATTAATAAACAGTGGTTGACTTTTTGGTGTTCTAAAATCATTTTATCACATTACGTTCTTTTCACTCCTTTCGTATTGTAGCTATTAAGCTTTAAACATATCATTCTGTTTAGAGTTTTTATGGCTTTAGTCTAAAAATGCAAGAAGTATAACATTTTTCAATATTAATGCATAGTGAGATTTAGAAAAGAAAATCACACAAAAGAAAAAAAGAAGAAGGGCCTAGGAAAACTTAGGTATGGAAAGACCAATTCCTTCCATCCCTCTTTTTTGAAAGCCTATCAGCATCGAGAAGATCTTCGAAGATTTTGATGGAGACGCCAAACTGACTTAAGTGCCAAAAAGCTTGGCCAAAATTTGGCTCAATCTTTTCTTCCTTTTCAACTAATATAAAACAACTTTTCCCTCTAACAATTCTTATTTATTTATTCATTTATTTTCAAATAATATTTGCAATTTCAAATTTCATATTTCTTCTAATTAATAGTATGACTGTTGTAAGTCCAAGAGGGAAATTTCTGTTAAAAAAAAGAAAGAAAGAAATCCAATTACGTGGGCGACATTTTTTTTTGGCAAAACATAAAGCATATGATATATAATTAGAAGAAAATTTAGGGAAATAACTTAAAACAAGCAACATAACGTACAATATTATATAATTACAAGACCAAAAATAAATAAAAGATTTTTTAGGAATTATTTCATATTTATTCTTATCAGAGGTATGATTATTGCAAGCCAAGTGGAAGATTTCTTTTTTTTAAAAAAAAAAAAATCCAAGTGAGCTACTTTTTTTTTTTTTTTGCTGAACATAAAGTATAAAATTCATAATTAGAAGAGAATTATTAAAATGTTTCCCTATGATTACCCGACCAAAAAGAAATAAACTGGATTTTTTTATATTATTTTAATAAGTTATTGGTTAAATAAAGCGGGTTCATAGATGCGCTTCTTGCTTATCTTTATCCTCATTCCCCACTGAACCTCATATATAGTTATATCATTAGTCATTTTCATACAGCAAGCCTAAGGAAAGTAGGTTCTAAAAAATAAAAAAAATTACGTTACTTTTTTTTTTTGGTGAAGGAAAGAAAGAAAGTATAGACTGTTAAAACAAAACTGTGATGAAAACCATCATCATCTAGGATCATTCATGTCAAATCATCAAGAATATCAATAAGATGCGGAAGCTAACCTGAATCCATTGTTGAATGTGATTCTTGAGTCTCTTGGTTGAGGATCTTCCAAGTCTGGTACGTAAATCCTCCTTTCAGAATGCTCTGTGATTTCTCTGTAAATGGGGAACAAACAAAAAAAATGTACGTACCGACTTGGGGACCACAACCCCTTTATATAATTGCCAAACCCTAGCAATTATCCTTAATTACCAATTTAGCCCATCATAAAATTAGTAATTACCCTTTTGGTTTCTACACATAGGAGGCCCACACTTAATGATGCATTAAAAGCCCAAAGCCCAAATTTGATCACTTTTAATTGGGCAACCTTATCTGATAGCCTTTAATTCATATTTATTT
>CAMOHE010049351.1:5210-118103 GCA_946598075.1 Artocarpus hirsutus
AAAAATATTAATAGTAGCTTCCAAAAAAAAAATAGTAATCGTAGCATGTGTATTAACGTGTCTGGTTGCACCTGATCCGCAACAGGGGTCTTTGCTAAGTGCCAAAGGCTTGTGAGTAAGGTCCAATAATTAATTTCTTTGTGGAGAACTTGTGCCGTATGGTGCAATGAAACTCACAAGTCAAATGTCGTATAGTGTAATGAAAGTCACAAGTCAAAAGTCTTCGACCTGTCATAACTTGCTCTGAAACCTAATCATCATAACTTAATAATACGCTTGTTGAGGATGCCACTAGACTTGCATTCATAAGATGCCATTTTTATAATAATAATAACAACAACAACAATAATAATAAATTGTTCGCTTCAAGGTATGGAACAGGCACAATTCTTGGCAAAATGAAAGCTTATAGCCTGTTTGGGAGTGATAGGAACCATTGGTTTTCACCACAAAATCAGATATAAACAGTAAAAAACTCTAACATGTTACAGTACTAATATAAAAAATTGCTACAGTGGTTAACTTTTATATGTTACAGTAAAAATGGTTCTCATCACTGGTTCCCACCATTTTTTCAAACACTCACTTAACAATCTTCATTCCAAGTGAGGCATTTTGTTCCTGATATGTACAATGCTTCTTCAACAACCACGAAGCACCCAGTACTTAATTTAGAACGTTAAAAATTTGCAATAAATTAAAGTTAATAACGTTAAATTTGAACAGTTAAAACGACAACTAATCACTTATAATTAGCTTTTGATCATCCTCAGCGGCCTTGCCTTGCCTCATTTGAGAGTATCTCCAATTCTTGTTGAAAAGTAATAGACCTAACACTCCCCAAAATCCGGATACAAATCCAAGTCCAACGCTTACATAGAATCCTTCGCGTTACAATCCTGTCTTCATCGTCTTTGTCTATCGAAACTTCAAAGCTTTGAAATTGAACGCTTATCGGAATTGTTCCGGACAAATTGTTGTTTGACAAGCCCAATACACAAAGACGATCCACTTGAGAGAAACTCGTTGGAATTCTACCCGAGAAGTGATTGTTCGACAAATCGAGAGCATCTAAAAATTGCCAATCTTTGGAAGGAGTTGTCCACCATTTCTTGACAGATTTAAAGAGAGCAATCCAACCAGTTCAGTAATTTCTCGTGGAATTTCACCGACTAGTTTATTGCTTGACAAATGAATGCTCTTTACTAGCCCAAAGAGTTTTATCCAACTCGGACAAAATTCCGTTTTACGTCGACAGCAATTTGTTATTAAAGGTTCCAAAAGGTTCCAAAAACCACTCTGCTGAACTAGATTCATAGCTATTATAAAGGTGCTCAACGCTTGTTTCAACACTCCCCCTTTTTCTTATTTCAATGAAGTCACCAACACCTTTTGGAAGTTACCAACAAGTTTGTTTGAAGACAAATCTAGCAGTTGAAGATGAGACGGGTCACAAATATGTAAGGGTGTGATCCCATAGAAGTGGTTGGATCTGAGGCTAAGGATGATAAGATTTGATGAACTTTTCCCTATCCATGTTGGTATGGGACCCAACAAATTATTTCCTCCCACATCTAAAAATATCAACTTTTTCAAGTTCTTCAAGGAAGCTTGTAAAATTGAAGTCAAATTGTTGTTGTTAAGAAGCCAATGGATGTAGGAATTTTCCCTGGTAGCTTACTGTTCCCGAATAGAAGAATTTCCAAATTTCTGAAGTGCGACCAACAATCTCGAATGTCTCCGAATAATTGATTGTGAGAAATATAAAGAAAGCTCAAGTGGGTGCCATTTTTGACATGACAGATAGAATCTAGGCTTGAAAATCTGTTCTTAGAAACATCTAGTGCAACCACTTTGAATAAAAAAGGTGGCATGGAGCCTTTTAATTCATTTGAACTCGGATCTATCTCAGGGTAATCTACAAACATTATCGAGGAATTTCTTATTGTTCCACTAATTTGGTTGTTGGAAAGATTCATTCTAATACATGCAGAACAGAGATTCCAAAACCAATCCGGAATGGAATCTAAAATCCATGAATTAGATGAAATTGGATATGTCAGGATGGAACTGATTTTTGGGCAGATTTTTAAGCCATTTTGGGAATTGAGGACCCAACTTGCAAGAACCAAGTCTTGTTTCATCCAATTTGAAATAAGCAACCCAATCAGTGAAGTATCGTCACCAGCCCATAAGCGCATGTGAAGAAGCTTCTAAGTTAGGTGCAACAACTATATTTAATTATCATTTGATAATTGGTAGTAGGCTGTGTGTACGGATATTGATAAAATAGCTTTTAATATTTATGTAGTTCTAGTTAGCTTGCTTATACTATAAATACCACCCTTATTTGCTTTGGTGGTCCCCAAGAAGAAGTGGAAGAACAATAAGAAGTATTCTTCAAATAGTAGTTTTGTGAGTGTTTTAAAGGTTATTTATAAAATGTAAGAAAAAGTGCTAGATTCTAACTTGTTAAAATTCTTTCTTTAAGTGGTCTTAATGTATTTACTACTATAATAAAATAATGGTTATATTGTCTATCCAATAGTATTTTGTTCAACAATTGGTACCAGAACTAGGTTGTGAACTCTCTTGAAATTCTAAGTATACTCTGTGATTGCAGCGTTGACTGATCTTCTACATGAAAAAAGTTTTCTTGAGAGTTATACATAATTATCGAGTTTTTTTAAGTGATGAGTAGTTTGAAACTCTACAAGCTTGTTATCTAAAACAAAACTTGTTTGGTATTATTAAGATACCGCCAACACGATTGATGGTCTTTAAGTAATTGGAGGAATAAAGAAATTCAACAACCAAAACTACCACACATGGGCGATATGTGTGATATCATACATGCAAGGGCAAGATCTATGGGAAGTTATCGGCAGTAGTGAAGTTATATAACTGGAGACAGAAGACGCTAACGGTACCTTGCGTAAATGGAATATTAAAGCAGGCAAAGCGATGTTTGCTTTAAATACCACAATTGAAGAAGAAATACTGGAACATATTTGAGATGCCAAAACACCTAAAGAAGCATGGGACACTTTCGTCGCACTCTTTTCATGAAAGAATGATACAATACTATAACTCTTGGAGAACGAGTTGTTATCCATAAAACAGGAAGATCTGTCTTTTAATCAATACTTTACAAAAGTAAAGTCATTATGCCGTGAAATTTCAAAACTTGATCTTATGGCCCGTATTGAAGAACCCATAATGAAAAGAATAATCATTTCTGGGTTGAGACCAGAATATAGAGGCTTTTTCGTTGTTGTACAAGGTTGGCCTACTCTATTATCATTTGTTGAGTTTGAAAACTTGCTTGCTGGTTAAGAAGCATTGGTGAAACAGATGGGTGGAGTCTCATCGAAAAATGAGGAAGAAGCGCTCTTCAGTGGCGAGGACAAAGACAAACCCAAACAGAATACTGGGAAAGGATAAAAAAAAAAAAATTGATGACAAATCAGATTGTCATCAAGAGAGTTCACAATCAGGGGAGCTCTAAAGCATAGCAACAAAGGTAGTCAATTCAAATAAAGGAAGAAGTTTGACGGCAATTGTTACACTCTCAGCCCTTTACTGAATTTCTCAGATGCTTCATCACTTTCAATCCAGTAAAAGGCCGATGGTAGGTTCGGAAAGACGAGAAATGTCTTCTTAGCATGTCCTCTAAAAGAAGCGACATGCCTTTTCTTCGTATAGCAAACGTTTCGACGTTTTTTCTTTGCAAAAATGTTTTGTCGTTTTAGTTCAATAAGGTGTTGCTTCCCATTTCATACACATAACAGACATCCCATGTCGTCGCACTAGGAGTAGATTAGGTGCTATTACATGTCTACTAAATAATTTCTCTATTTTATTATCATTCATATTCCATTTTTGTCGACATTAATAACGGATAAAAGAAATCAAATGCAGTCAAAATAACTCCTAAATCCAAATTTTAGGTATCTATAACACCACAGATCATGAAAAGTTCATATCATTTGTGCTCTTCAAGAAACTGAGGAAGCATATAAATACAGGCACACCACACTAAAATAGCTCCAAACATTACATAACTCATAAAAAAAAATCACACTTATTGCGAAAATAAAAAAAAAAGGAAAAAAAATGCACACAAACACACTACTTACAGGTAGCAACCGAAAGCTTCACTCTGTGCCTCTGTCTGAGCAAGCCCCTAACAAAAACATGAAATAATCCAATTAACTTTGAAATATTAAATTAGACATCTACAACAGTAGTACAAGAAATATTTAATAACATTTGAATTACCATCTAGGGGACCAAGTGATTATTTCAGACAAAATTAGTCAGTTTTTTGTACAATTGGTAAGGTACAATTTTCTTTTAGTAATAGCGTTAACTTACTGAAAACCTATTCACTTGCCACATATGTCCAATAAAATGGTTAAGTGTAAGACTTGGAATCGTGTGACATTTAAATGGAATTGTAAAAGGAAGCCTCCGATCAACCGCTGAAATTTTGCCTTCTGGACAGCTGCCGTCACATAAATCTTGTCTACGACGTCATTCAAGAGCTTGAAGTATCCATATCTCCAAGACTGGTTGAAGATCAGTGAACCACAAACCCCACAAAAGCCAACTACAAAACCAAGTCGCTTGTTGGTGTGGAGTAGAATGATCTTGATCTTTAGCTTTAGGATCATCAGTTGGATGTTCATCTCCAGGACACTTCTTCGGAAGTGGGGCGCCACATAGTGTTTGATTCCCCGTGTAGGAAGAAAAATCACGGCTCTGTAGTTGAGTGCTTGTTGGAATTTTGCCTGACAAATCGTTGTTTGAAAAGTCCAATAGACCAAGTGTATCTACTTGAGAGAGGCTGGAAGGTATTCTGCCAGAGAGCTTATTGTTTGATAGATCGAGAAAATCTAGCAATTTCAGCTGACCAATCTTTGGAGGAATCAGTCCAGTTAAATTGTTTCTTGATAAGTTCAAAGAAATCACACCAATGAGTAAAATTTTAAAAAAAAAAAAAAAATAGCTGCGACATGCAAAAGCATAAGCCAACATTGTAAGTTGCACACAAGCTAGCCACTGACGACTAGTAGAATCAACATCACAAGCTCCAAGGAGGTGGGAAGCCATCCTTTCCCGTACCAAAACGATCTCCAACACTGCCACTCATCTCATCAAAATCTTCAACCCCTACCTGACTAACCTCAGGCCAACCAAAAGCCGCCACGTGATCATCACAATAATTATTATCATCCTCCTTATTATCCATAATTAGCGGCTGCAGGCTGGAGCAGGCGTCTTGGGACGCCGCCACGGCGGAGGAGGAGGAGGAATTATTATTTGGCGGGACGGGCCGGTCGACTGGGACGTGGTCGTGAGGGAGGTTGAGCTTGGCGCGGGGGCTGTAGGGCTTCCTGGCGGCGTTATCGTATGCTAGGGCCGCCTCCGTGGACGTGTTGAAAGTGCCAAGCCAAAGGCGGGCCCCGCTGACGGGCGCCCGAATCTCCGCCACCCATTTCCCCCACGTCCTCTGCCTCACCCCTATAAACGTGCATTCCTCGTTCTCCGGCCCTCCTTTCCCCTTCATCCTCCTCTTCCTCGACAACTCCATCACCGGCCTCCTGATCTTCCCACCATCCCGATCTTCCATATTTTCCAACCCCCTCTCTCTCACTAAAACGGTTTCATGATTGTGTTAATTACATAATGTTTGAGAGAGGGAGAGTTTGGTTCTGCGTGTCTCTCTTTTAAAGTGACCAATGAAATATATTTTGGGATAAAACTATTGGATCATGATCAAGTGTGCCACTGTTTTTCCAATGCCAGAAAGATCAGAAGAATTGCTTACCTGGCACTAGCAGCACGGAGAGCAACACAACTTGGGAAAGTTGCATACTCAAAAGGAGGCGACATGTGTAAAAACGACAGTTTGGATGTGCATTACTTGTTCACCGTCTTAGGCAACACCTGTCCTTGTCCTAACTCCTTACCTCAACGACACGTATTTTCTCATCCTGTATCGATAACGCGTAAATTTTTAGACCTCGATGTATCTCTCTTGTTTTATTTCTTGGGCCATTAGTGCTCACTACGAGTTAGTTTGCTGTCTTTGCTTATACTTCTTTTCGTTCATAGAGGAAGTGACGGAGCTGTGGAGGGACGAGTAGGGGCCGTCGCTCTTAGTGAGTTTTTAAAATATAAAATTTGTACACTTAAAAATTTATTATTTTTTTAAATTTGTTGTATATTCACATATGCCCTTAGAGTCGACAATTTTGTATATGGTACCATGACACGATGGGAAAATGACATAAGATAAACTACATTTAAACTTAAAATAGAAAAATTTCATAATTTTGCACCTTACACCTAAGGTATGCAAGGTTGCATTCTCACCGCCAGCTCACCACCCTGCTGACTAAATGCTTTTTGGCAAATGAGGGCTTCGAATATATTTATTGTGGTTTTATGATTTTGAAACTTCATCTACCAAGAGTCTAACATTAAAAGAAAATGAGAGCCTTTCTTTCCTTCTTGTCTATATAAGACGGTTTCTTTCTTTACACATGCATGAATGTGAATATATTTGGTGTTCAATCTTGGCTCTTTAAAATTTAACGATCGAAAAAAATGCAGCTTAAAGGTTCAATAATAAGTAAATATTGTTACATTTTAGACATCAATAAAGGCCTTTTAATAATAAGTAAATATTGTTACATTTTAGGCACCAATAAAGGCGTTTAGTTTTATATATAGTAAATATATAGTAAAAGAACTTTATTTTTTAAAATATTGTTTGTCAAAATTTTTAAAAAATTTTATATAAAAAATTTTTATAATAATGTTTTTTAATTGTGTTGTGTTGTGTTATAGGTGGGTTGTGTTTTGTTTATATTTTAAGCACGTTTATTAATCGTGTTCGTGTTTAGTCTAATCGTGCTATGTTATAAACATGTTGACACGAACACGACACGCGAACACGAATTGCCAGCCTTAATGCGCCCCACCATACTCTACCCTTTTATTTTTTATATTTCTTTTATAAATATTTTACTCTTTTTACTTGTGAGGAATAAATGTGGTACAATCTAAAATATAAAGTATAGTTTTTATAGCCTTAAAATATAAGGTTTAAAATGGAGAGATAAAAACTTCTCTGATAGGGTATTTTTATCAGCAACTCATATTTCTAAACTTGATCTGTTCAATATTGCATTAAAATTAAAAAAAAAAACATATATGTAAAATAAATAGCTTTTAATACAAATATGACATTTTAAAACATGACCCTAACCAACCTAATTTTTAATATGCATTTTATAGTTCTTGATAAAATTGCAATATAATATTTAATATATTTTTGAAAACTCGTGTAGGCTCCCACTAAACTTGAAGGCTGGCTCATCACGTCACTGATAGATATATATAAATATATATATATATATATATATCATATATATATATATATGTATCATGTGTAAAATCTGGAGAGGAATTAGAGGCACGTAGCAAGGGAAACATTGCCGCTTGGGATTAATGGGTGGTTATCTAATCAACAAAAATAGGAAGGTTTTTCCTTTAAAGAAAGTACATGATCAGGCTCAAGGAAAGTAAATAAAGCCGGATGCGTATTATGTATTTGAAATTTAAGAACTAAACCGCGAGTGCACATACGGCCACTTTTATGCGTGTGTTCGAACTTTAACACAAGTGTGATGCGCTTTTGTCGATGACAATATTTTGCTGCTCTCTCATTCAGTGACTTTGCACGATAACTTGTGCCACATGCAACGTATGGTAACGACCAAAATGAATCAGTTTTCATTAGCTATAAGTTATAAACATTCTTTTTTTTTTTAATAAATTGTAACCGTTTTGGAACTCAATTTGAACCAATGATGTAAACTTATAAACTTGATTTGACTTGCGCATAAATTGCGGTTTGAATTGTGGCTTCTAAATGATTTTTTAGTTACAAGTTTTGTTATATCTACCACTAAGTGGAGTGATCTAGTCGTAATGAATGATTATGGTAGATCTGCATATTTGAGTATTGGATAGTGCGTTTTAAGAGTTCTAAATTATGTGAAGATTTGTGCGTGTTAGTCTAATACTTGAGTTAGAGTGCTATTAGGACCACGTTCTTGCGTATTCTTGTTACTATAACACATACAGTGTGGATGGGATAACATGTTTCACGTTGAGAAATAGGCCCACAGTAGTTACTTCAGTCGACATTCTTGTCAATGTGTGAAACACTTCTTTATAATACCTAGAGAGTAGCAATAGTTACTTCAGTCGACATTCTTACCGATGTATGAAACGCTCCTTTGATAATGTGCCTGAGCCTCACCTAGCCTCGCATTGTGTATTGTCTTAAAACTCTAATTTAAGTAAATGTTTTCAATGTTGTTTACTAATTTTCTTAAAAAAATGTCAATTTAAAAAATAAAAGTCGAGTCGTAAATTTTTATTTGAGATTTAACAAATTTTTAATTAAGTTTGATAAATCCAATGACTAGTTTATTAAAATTTCAATCATGTAAAGTATTAATTATCGAATTTAAAATAAATATGTTTTTCTTGTGTTTTCAAAATTGATTAGTTAACGGTTGATATTTTCTTTAATCAGTGATTGATATCGGCAGATAACTAACAAATATTTTGGTTAATTTGTGTCTCATAAGTACTCTTTTGAGTTGTCAATTCAATTACTAGGGTTTTCAAAATAGTAGTTCAAACCAATTGTTTTAATTATGAACAGTATAAAAGCTTTCATATTTTACAATAAAAATTATAATGTAAAATTTTTATATGCTATAGTTCTCAAACCCAAACTAATGATTTAAACTACTTTCTTAAATACCCTATATAATATTTATGCCAAGTGCCATGGGCCTCGTTCTTGGATCACATTGCCATGAGGTAGAAAAGTTCCAAATCTGATATTCGAGATCCTACTAGCTCTGCCTCTCTCTCATCTGCAGATTTCGGCATGAATACTTGGCCTGTAATTGTCTTTACAGTGCACGAAAGTCTTCAACGCAAGCTTCACACCTCTCCATTCCAGATTTAAACTCTTAGCCCGAGCTTGATCGTCTTAGGTGCAATCTTGATGCTCCATGTTTAAAGACCGTTTGACTTCTTCTTGAGTGCAATGACGACAATACCATAGGGAATAGACGATGCGAAGAAGATCTGTGTGTGTGTTTTTTTAATATTTATTTGTGTTTGTATTTTTGTGATTTTTTGTGCATTTTTTGTGTTTTTTTTCAGAGATATGTGTTTTTTATTATAATTTTTTGCAATGTTTTTATTATTTTTTTGTGTTTTTTTTTGCATTTTTTTGAAGTCTCCTACGATGGTGGTGCTGCCGATAATTGCGGATACCAGCTGGAATCACAACGGATACTAAACAGATACCGGTATGGCAGTTTAATGCTGGCTAGTATATTGGTCGGATACTAGTATCATAATGGTTACTAGTTAGTATCGCAGCCAAATACCTCAAGAGTATATTTAATATTATAAAATATAATACAATAATATAACATATTTGATTACCAATTATTTTTTTTAATGACATAAACCAATTCAAGTCGTGGGTAAAGATGCGGACTCACAAGGGACGAAAGCTCATTTTCTTCACGGACAAGAAGGTTTCATGTGGACCGCTCTTCCATCAAAGCCCTAGTTTTAAGTGTCACAACCCAAAAGGGCCGACAGCCCATTATCTTCACGGACAAAAATGACACCCTTCTCTTCGCTTCCCCACTCTCTATGTTTAACAAGGGAGCAAAACATAAATATCTTCCTCATTTCCTCTCGTCTCAGGACGTTTCTCAGTCACAGTCCCGAGTCTCTCAGCTGCTCATAAAACCCTAGTAACCACTTCCTCTTCAATCATCGGAAGTTCATCGAGCTCGTCTCCGCCATAGAAATCTCTATCCTCCACTTCCCTCTCCGCAATGGCCAACCCATCGGAGTCTCTCGCCTCCATCGTCGGGTTGGTCTCCACTCCCTCCGCCAAGAAGCGTGTCCGGATCTTCCGCGACGAAATCCCTTCGATTCTGGCCAATTCAGGTTTCTCCAATCTCTGCCTTAACCTACAAACACAATTCGTAATTCGCTGGAAAATATGAAGTTGAACTGTGAAATATTTGCTGATTTGCATTCGAAATGAGAAAAATGGTGGTGGAATTGATTCTTTTTGGTTCTGAATTTGTCGAATTGTGCAGAAATGGATGCGGAATTGGCTTCATTGTTGGTGGATATCATATTCAAGACTTTGTACATTTACGATGAGCGAGCTTCGAGAAGTGCCGTTGATAACGTGATTACGAAGGTACTAGGTGAGACTATCTTCATGAAAAGCTTCGCTGCGACGCTTGTTCAGACAATGGAAAAGCAGGCAAAGGTCCAGTCGTTCGTCGGCGGCTTCAGACTTCTTCAGTGGTCGTGCTTCCTTTTTAGTAAGAGTCAGTTCGCCACTGTTTCGAAGAATGCTTGTTGTAGATTAGCCACAGCACAGGCGTCCTTACTTCATATAGTTATGCCAAGATCTTTGCGAGAGCGAAAGGCTTGCAAACAGACATTTTTTCAGTTATTTTCTCAGGTTTAGTCCTTTGAACCTGTTCAGATAGTTGATTAATAGCGTCCTCATACTCTCATCATAGAAGCCTTTTTTTTTTAATTATTTGTAGATACCTGCATATGTTTCAGTTACCTCATGCTCAATAATATAATATTTTCAGTCACCAGATATCTACAAAATTTACATAGAGGAACTAAAGGACGGGCGGATCCCATACAAAGATAGTCCGGAGTTAGTATGGCTATTAATGGAGTTCTCGAGTACCTCAAGTAAAGCACCTTCTTTATTTGAACAGGGGAAGGTAAGAGTGGTATATTGATGTTGTTTTTCACTTCGTTTATAGGAGGAGCTATATCATTTTATATTGTATAAAGGGGAAATTGAAAACATTCCAACATGTCTGTATCCTTTCTCCGTGTTCATGTGAGCGCATTGCTAATTGAAGTGGGGTATATCTGTGTTGGAGTACTCATGTTTAAATCACTCGTATTTAGCTTTACTGGGTCAAAGTCGAGTAGTTGATCTTGGTTTTCTGTTCACAGCCAACGTTTCTTGATATGTACGTTAAAGCAGTTCTAAGTTCGAGAGAGAAGCCTGTGAAGGGTCTTAGTGAAGCGTTTCAGCCCCTTTTCAAGCACATGTCCCACGAGGATTTTCAAAGTATTGTGGTTCCAGCTGCTGTTAAAATGCTGAAGCGGAACCCTGAGATAGTATTGGAGTCAGTTGGAATTCTTTTGAGATCAGTCAACTTGGATTTGAGCAAGTATGCTCTTGAAATTCTTTCAGTGGCGTTGCCACAGGCTCGACATGCAGACGAAGAACGAAGGATAGAGGCATTGGCAATAGTAAGCTGTTTAAGCAAAAAGTCAAGTGACCCTGATGCTTTAGAGGCAATGTTTAATGCTGTAAAAGCTGTAATTAGCGGTATGGGGCGTACTCAGCACTATGTGATTCTATATTTGTTATTAAATTACTTAGTCAAAAAGAAAAGAAACAGAAGGGAAAGCAAAATGGTTTCTGTAATGTTTATGTGTCAGAAATGGCAAGTGAGGGATTTTTGTCTTCATGCTTTTCTGTAGGGTTATGCTTTACAATTGTTTTCAGCTTGAGCATTTAATTCTTTGGCTGAGCTACTCTTATGTCAATTTATCAATTTAACAGGCTCAAAAGGAAGACTTGCATTACCTTACCAGAGAATCGGAATGATCAATGCACTGCAAGAACTGTCTAATGCTCCGGATGGAAAACACCTCAATATCCTGTCACGAACAATATGTAGCTTCCTTCTACCTTGCTACAAGGATGATGGTAACTTGTCACCTTTTGGTGTTCTTTCCTTTTTTGTGTATTGACCTTTAACTTCTTTTTGAGCAGATTTTTTAGTCTCTACATTTTGTCTTTCAGTTTCCATCTTGACATAACTTTTTTCATCCTTCTATTGAGTACTGTGTATTTGTTCTTTTAATTTTGTGTGGGGTGTTTTTCAAGGCAACGAGGAGGTTAAGCTTGCAGTTTTGTCAGCTTTGGGATCTTGGGCAGCACAATCTGCTGATGTGGTCCAACCAGATGCTGTTGCATTCATTGCCTCTGGCCTTAAGGAGAAGGAGGCTTTAAGAAGGGGGCATCTTCGTTGTTTACGAGCCATATGTAAAGATGCTGATGCTGTTTTACGGGTAAGTTGGCACATAGAATTTTGCCTGGCTTTGCATCTGTCAGCTTGTTCTTGTTTAAGGCTTCCTTTCACCACTTCTGGCATTATACATTTCCAGGTGTCGTCCTTGCTTGTGCCTCTCATCCAACTTGTGAAAACTGGTTTTACAAAGGCAGTTCAACGTTTGGATGGCATATATGCCTTGCTTATAGTTGGAAAAATAGCAGCCGTTGACATCAAAGCAGGTGCTCATTATCCCTTCCCCCCCTCAATGCTTAGGTTATTTACATAGAGAATACGTTTCCCTGAGCTTTCTCAGTTTTTTGGTTCTTTCTTTTTTTTTTTTTTTTTTTTTTTTGGTGTTTGTTTTCTTTTCCACTCTTTCATGTATTTAAGTTGATTTACTTCCCCCTTGTTTTTTTTCCCCTCAGAGGAGACTGTTATGAAGGAAAAGATCTGGTCTTTGACATCTCAAAATGAGCCTTCTCTTGTACCAATAAATATGGTAGCCACTCAAAAATGCTGTCAGTTGAAATGTTTTTTCCCCCTCTTCTTTTCCTGTGCTTTTTTCTTCACTTCTCATAGTATGGAAACTGATAACTGGCGCTGCAGGCCTCAAAACTATCAACTGAAGATTGCATGACGTGTATAGATCTTCTTGAGATGCTGGCTGTGGAACACTTGCACAGGTATTATATATTTGTTTTTCTGACTATGCATATGTAGAGCGTTTTGTTAGTTTATGTAGAAAAGTTGGTAGTCACTGTTCAAGTTGTTGCCTTTCCATTATGCAGGATATTAGATACCTTTTCCATGAGATTACTGTTACAGGTAAACTGGTTTGAACTTGGACCACCATTTTTGGTTTAAATTTTGTGTAAGGAAACCCAAATTTAGTACTAAGTAATTGTTGGTGTGCTGCAGCTAGTAATATTTTTAGTATGCCACCCATGTTGGGAAGTTCGAGGAAGGGCTTATGATGCTACCAAAAAGATAATTGTTTCTGCTCCAGAGTTAACTGAAACTTTTTTGCTCGAACTGACCAATTACATGTCTCTTGCTGCAGAGAAGCTCTATATTTCAAAAACAAGGTACACCTTACTTTTGCTTCAATATGCATCCCTCTTTCTTTTTTTTCATCCATTTTCTTTTTCTTCTTTACCTCTCTTGTTTTTGTTCTCTTTTTACTTTTTAGTTTTGTTTTTGTATGCGTTGTGCTCTCGCATGTGTGTTTGGGTGGGTGGTTTGGGGGGCTCTATTTGAATTTGTTTTCATATTTAAAATATTGGGTCATGCTGCTAGATTAAATTTTCTTTTCTTTTTCTAGGGTCTTTAAGAGTAGACAGAATCAAATATTTGTAACTCCCACTGTGATCTTGCACATTTTTTTTTTAACTTTGCGGTATGCGTGTTAGTTTTGGCTTCTCTATACCCTTCTATATAATTCTATGGTGGTAGCCTTAGCTCATAAGAATTTTTGTGTTTACACAAAAGTGGTTAGTTTTCTGATGTAAGATCAGAGAAGAAAAATATTTACAGGATAGCTTATGAAACTGAGAAAGGTATTTTAAAAAGGATTGGATTGAAGCAGATTGGAAAGAAACGATCAAATTTTTGATACAACGACTGGTCCCTGAGACAAAAAAAAACTCAAAATGAATCAAAGTAGAAAGCTGACTAACGGTGAAGAAGGAGACTCCCCTCACCATGAAAAAAAAAAAGAAGAAAAAGAAAAAAAGAAAAAGAGTCTCGCTTACTTCAGTGGTAGGCATTTTGACTTCTAAATAGTAGACATTTTAATGATTAATCTCTGTTTTCTTCTGAAATTTAGTTGGAAAAATGTTTTGTAGTCTGGGTATTCTCCATTATGTTGTGGGCTGCTTGTCATTCTCTTTTAAATACTCTGTACTTTTTTCTAGTATTCAATTTCTGTTCATGAAAAATAAAACTATGTATTTTTCATTACTTGAAATGTGTGGGTTCTATAGTTTTCTGAAACACGTCTTTTCATCTTTCTATCATGTTGCTCTGTATGGAGATCTAAATCTGTATTTCTGTAGTGACACAGATAATTCATTGGATACTCAAGTGCCTTTTCTTCCATCTACTGAGGTTTCAGTAAAGGCTTTTGTTGTGATATCATCAGCCGCTCTTGCTGTCAATCCAAGTACATCTGTTCAAGTGATGCTCTGTGCACATCATCCATACATAGTTGGCACTGCAAAAAGGAATGCAATTTGGAAGGTATATATTTGTTTACTAATTTACATGAAATAGTTGTGCATTGATTTTAGTTTTAGTTTTTTCTGTTTTCAACTTCCGCTATTCTCATCTTCAATCTGATAGCAGGAACTCCTTTTTCGTTTTAGATAAATAGTATGTTTTATTATGCTAAACGCTCCTAGATAGGTGCTGTTGAAGAACTTCCTCTGTTTTTTCTATGGACATTATTATTAAGAGGTCTGAGATATGCCCACAAAATGCCAAATTCATGCGTTAAGAACTGTATATGTTGCCAATATTTTTTCTGTATTTTTTTTCCCATTAAGAATATCTCAACTATTTTTATGTAGTTGTAAGACATTGAATTTTTTTTTTTCCATTTATATGCATGCCACGACTTGTGGTGTGTTTTTTTATCAGCTGCTATAGTAATCGGGCCTTGACCTTTTTGTGGCTAATGTTATTGACCATTTTATTTTTGTTTTCAGAGACTATGTAAATGCTCTCAAACATGCGGTATTGATGTCCTTAGTATTATATCAGCTGACGTGGAGAATTTGTGCAAGGTAACTCAGTAGTTGTTGAAAAGGCTCCTCTTTCTTTCTTTCTTTCTTTTCTTTCTTTCTTTTTTTTTTTAATGATTTCTGCACTTTTTGGACCAAGTTGAAGACGCTTGCTTACGTACTAAAGGGAAAATTTATATACTCGCCTTTGTTCTTGTTGATGGATTGTAAAGTACATTTATTCTTTTGGGTCAGCATTCCATTATTGCTGTATTTTGTTGTATGGCAATGATATTTTGTGAATTGAGGAATGAACCAGGCTTCCATAAACATATTCTTGGTGTCGATTTCAGGGCCTACTTGGACCAGTGGGGTTGATGAGTGCTAATCCTATGGAACAAGAAGCAGCAATTTCATCATTTTCCACTATGATGTCCATATCGCCTAGAGAAACTTATTTAGAGTTTGAGAAGGTTAGGTCCTCAATGACTTACATAAATCATATCACATGTGTTTTCAGTTGATTAGGCCTGTAGAATCTGATTGAGTTATGCTGACTGGACATGTACGACTATACCAGCACTTGAAAAGTCTTCCAGACAGATTTTCACATGATGCATTAACAGAGGATGAAATTCGGGTAAGTTTTTTGGCTTATCTTCTCGAATTAATATTAGAATATCTTCTGTGCCAATTCATGAACGTTTTCAGACTTTTAGGTTTCAGTGATGTTAATGGTGGAATATAAAGATTAAAGATGTTCTTGGAACGTCTGTTCATTGTCTTATTACTATTTGCAAGTTACCTTTGTATTTCCCTAAATTATTCAATTTGCATCCACTTATCTCTCTGTGTTTCAGATTTTCCGCACTCCTGAAGGCATGCTTTCCAGTGAGCAAGGTGTTTATGTTGCAGAGTCTGTTGCCACCAAGAACATAAAGCAAGCTAAGGGCCGCTTTCGGATGTATGATGATGAAGATGATTCGGTATCCTTAAATGCCTTTTTTTATTACTATTTTTATTGGAATTTCTTGTATCTTTTAGCATTTTTCAGTTATTATTTTTGTTTTTCATTTATCCTTTGTTGGAGTTGCTTATTTTATGTCCTTCATTTTGTTATTATAACTGTTCTAATATTGTTCTGTGTCCTTCATTTCTAATTCACTGGTATCTATTCCAGGGCAATGTTGTTTCCAATCATTCTGTGAAAAGAGAACAAGCTGGTGTTGGAAAAAGGGAACCTATGAAGTCAACCAAGAAACCTGGCATGTATTCTTGTTTATTTCTTTTGTTATGGAATTTTTATTTCTTGCGCCAAGTATTTAATATACTTACGATCATGTTGATCCTTAGACAAAGCAAAGACTGCAAAAGAGGAGGCACGTGAGTTACTACTTAAGGAGGAAGCATCTATTCGTGAGAGAGTAGGGGAAACACAAAAGAGGTTGTCTCTGATTCTTAGGACTCTTGGAGAGATGGCTGTTGCAAATCCAATTTTTGCGCATAGTCAACTAGCTTCTTTGGTTTGTTTCCAAATTCATGTACTCATGATTGCAGTATTTTGCCCAAGTACACACAATCCTATATAGGTTTCTCACACACACACACCCACACACCCACACACACATGTGCGCGCGCACACGTCATATGTATATTTGTTTTCCTGTGTCGTATTTTCCTAGGACATATTTTAAATTTAGACTGTTGTGTTTCATCTTGAATCAGTTCAAGTTTGTTGATCCATTGTTAAGGTCGCCTATAGTAGGTGATGTAGCCTATGAAACAATGGTAGAGCTCTCAAGATGCACTGTCTCACCTCTTTGTAATTGGGCGCTTGACATCGCAACTGCTTTACGCTTGATTGCAACTGATGATGTTAAGGTTCAGTTGGATCTGATTTCTTCTGTTGCTGAAGGGGAAGAAAATGAAAAACCTTCTTTCGGTCTTTTTGAAAGAATTGTCGGTGGCCTTTCTGTATCTTGTAAATCTGGAGCTCTTCCTGTAGATTCCTTCACTTTTGTCTTCCCCGTAAGTTTTCTTTCTCATGTAGGGTTGAATCCATTTGTTTCTTTTGGAAGGGGACTCCTTGTCCCTGTTCCCCCTGTTTATAACCTTTGTTTTTCAATAAATGTCGTAGTTTCTTATTAAAAAAAAAGTTATTCTGTTTTCCAATTTTTCTGTTGTACTTTTCTGTCAGATAATGGAGCGAATCCTGTTGTCCTTCAAGAAGACAGGCCTCCATGATGATGTGCTTCGTGTTCTTTACATGCACATGGATCCTCTATTACCCCTTCCCAGGCTTCGGATGCTATCAGTTAAAGATTTGAACTTCCTTGTGGCACAGACATTTCCATTTCCTGTCTTTTTTTCCTTCGGTTATTGTACTAATTTTGTTTCTACCCTGTTACGTATTTTCTTCATGTTTTTAGGTCCTTTATCATGTTCTTGGCGTCGTCCCAGCTTATCAAGCATCTATTGGGCCTGCATTGAATGAGTTGTGTCTAGGTTTGCAACCAGATGAAGTGGCACCTGTAAGTTCACTAAACTTCTCGTCTTATTGCAATTTATGGTGTTCTTTCATTTTATACATTTCTCTTAATGTGCATTTTGGCAGGCTCTATATGGAGTTTATGCAAAAGATGTTCATGTAAGAATGGCCTGCTTAAATGCCATAAAGTGCATCCCTGCTGTTTCTAACCGATCTCTTCCACAAAATGTTGAGATTGCTACAAGCATTTGGATTGCATTACACGATCCACAAAAGGTTGGGCTTGCTAACTATCTTCCATAAAATGTAATCATGTTATTCATGTTGTTTGAATATTGCAATGCTGCTAGTTTTCCGATTAGCAAAGTACCTCTATTAGGTATGTTGTATTCTATTTTCTTGTGCTTGGTTTTTTACCTGTCATGAGAGAGCAGCTTTATTTATTTTGCACGTCTGTTGCAGATCCTTTGTAAAATGATTGTATTATTTATCATCTTTGTGCTATCTCTCTTCAGTCAGTTGCGGAAGCAGCAGAAGATATATGGGATCGCTATGGCTATGATTTTGAAACTGATTATTCTGGCCTTTTTAAAGCTCTTTCCCACATGAATTACAATGTAAGGTTGGCTGCTGCGGAGGCATTAGCTGCTGCTTTGGATGAATGCCCAGACACCATACAGGTGAGTCTAATTTGTCAAACATACCATATGTGTGAGTCTACTTTATTGAACTTTTGATTGTCTTAGCTGTTTAGTTTTGTTAAATACCTTTTTCATTTGTAGGAATCTCTGTCTACTTTATTTTCTTTGTACATCCGTGATGCTGGTTTCATGGAGGACAATCTTGATGCTGGTTGGCTGGGCCGGCAAGGAGTTGCTTTGGCATTGCACTCTGCTGCTGATGTACTGAGGACAAAAGACCTTCCTGTTATCATGACATTTCTGATTTCACGAGCACTGGTAGGATATGCATTCTTTTACATCCGGTCTTTTATTATTTATACATTACTGGTCTAGTATTTTGGTCATCTTTTGCGGTTTAACAAATTGGTAAATTTTTATTAAATATTTTCTTTAAGAAATTATCTTTTTATTTTCACTTTTTTTGTCCCTTTAAAAATGCTCAGGAAAGTGGTGCCATTACTATTTTTTGCATTTTCTGCATTCGAATGTGCAGGCAGATCCTAATGCAGATGTTCGAGGAAGAATGATTAATGCTGGTATCATGATTATTGATAAGCATGGCAGGGACAACGTTTCCTTGTTATTTCCCATACTTGAAAACTACATAAACAAAAAGGTATTGGGTGGAGTAAATGTTTCTATTTCTTCGAAACCTATTGTAGAGTCTCGTAGGTTATTATGTGTCTGGATGTTTTCCCGCCTCTTTTCTTAGGCATCAGATGAAGAAAAATACGATTTGGTTCGTGAAGGTGTTGTTATTTTCACTGGAGCTTTGGCAAAACATTTGGCGAAGGTATTGATTTCGTCCTTTTATTTTCTCAGCCTCTTATCACCGCTTCTTCGTTTTCGACATCACCTCTGCTTTCTTTTTAACGCTGGTTGTGAAACAGGATGATCCTAAAGTTCACACTGTTGTGGAGAAGCTTCTAGAAGTGTTGAATACTCCATCAGAAGCTGTTCAACGAGCTGTCTCTGAGTGCCTAGCTCCATTAATGCAATCAAAGCAGGTACTACACTGCTCGGAAGCTGCTTAGAAGCTCCTATTCTTTTCATCTCTCTCTCTCTCTTCCCTTGGTTGAGTTGACTTCTCTATCTGCTATCACTCGAAAAAGTACAGCATTTGGTGCATTGCACAAAACGACATCTGGAAAACATGTTTGTGATCCTGAGTGGCCATTTGTGAAAAATTGGCTAAAACAAACGACCCACAGCAATTTCCTTAACCCATGCTTATTCATCTTCTTTTCTATGTTTTGAGCTTTATTTTGAGGATATCTAACACATTGTTTTCTTGCATAAGGATGATGGACCAGTTCTTGTTTCCAGACTGTTGGATCAATTGATGAAAAGCGAAAAGTATGGGGAACGCCGTGGAGCGGCTTTTGGGCTTGCTGGACTAGTCAAAGGTTTTGGAATCCCGTGCTTGAAGAAGTACAACATTGTGGTTTCACTACGAGAAGGTCTTGCAGATAGGTTGGTCCTCCATTTTAAGCAGGCATTTGCGTATGGCCAGCAAACTCTTGTTGGAAAAACGGGATCATTTGGATATGAAAGCTTATTGAGCAAATTCTTATTAGTTTGACGAGAAACCTGGAAAACTAATATTGTTCAATTGCTGTTGGTTTTTTTTTTTTTTTTGTTAGAATTTTATATTCTATAAATTTTTGTTTTACTAAATTTATGTATTAATCGTGGTTCTTAGCTACATCTCTGGTACTACTCTATGTCAAGCCTTCTAGATGGGGAGAGCATTGTCCTTCTATTTCTTTTTCATTAATTTCAGAAAGGAAGAAAAAAGAGAGGATCGAAAATGCTTTTTAATTTTTCCCTTAACTTTTGATTGTTATTATCCTCATAAATAACTTTTTAATTTTCATTTCCTTTTGAAGTTGGATATAGAATTTCTTTGGGAAGAGCTTGATTTTTAGTCATTATTTTCACTACAGGAGTTCTGCAAAATGTCGCGAAGGAGCTTTGCTCGGATTTGAGTGCCTTTGTGAAACCCTTGGACGATTATTTGAACCGTATGTGGAAACTATTTTGGCCACAAAGTTGTTTCTTTATTTGATAATACGTCTGACCTCTCTCTCCGTGTTTCCTATTTTTTAATGTAGGTATGTGATTCAAATGTTACCACTACTCCTGGTTTCCTTCTCTGATCAAGTTGTTGCTGTTCGAGAAGCTGCTGAGGGTGCTGCTCGTGCTATGATGTCTCAACTTAGTGCTCAGGGAGTGAAGTTGGTCCTTCCAGCCCTTTTAAAGGTGTTTAGTGTCTTCCCTTTTTTTTTTTTTTGGTTTTTTGTTTTTTGTTTTTTTTGGTTTTATGTTTTATGGTTTTGTGTGTATGTGTGTACATAATCATAGAATTGCTTAGTTGTTGGTTTATTTCATTTTTTCTTCCTTTGATTTGAATGGTAAACCTATGGGCTAGTTAGGTTTTAGAGGTCTTAGGCAAATAGATTCTTGTTCTTCATCCCTTTTCTCTGTGGTTGTCAATGTCTTATATTGCTTGGTTTGCTATTGCTCGAGAGTCCTTAATTAAAAGGTTATAGACTTTTGTAATTGGTGAGAGGTCAGAAGCTTATCTTTCACATTTGCAGTTTGCTGAGGACGAGTGTTTTTGATTATGATCTGGTTTACTTTATATGAATGCCAATGGCTTTTCTCTCTTTGTTAGTTCCTACAAGTTCTTTTCTCCGTTAATAGATAATGGGTTATTTATTTATTTATTTTTCTGAGTTTGAAAAAGAGTTTTGACAATTTTACTTTATAAACGCATTATTCTTGTAGGGTCTTGAAGATAAAGCTTGGCGAACAAAGCAAAGTAGTGTTCAACTACTTGGTGCTATGGCCTACTGTGCTCCTGAGCAGTTGTCTCAATGTCTCCCTAAGATTGTACCAAAACTCACTGAGGTGTTGATATGTGAATCGTGAATTTGTTACTAATGTTATTTGACTCTTTTTTGGATATGTCAACTATCTTACATTTCAACTTCTCTTTTCTCTTTCTTTCCCCTTCCTTTGAATCTGTGTAAATTGCAGGTCTTAACAGATACCCATCCTAAAGTCCAATCAGCCGGCCAAATGGCACTTCAACAGGTTTTAATCTCTGTGGTTTGTGCACTATTTATTTTCTCTAGAGCTTCTTTTGTAACTTTCCCCCTTCTTCGTGCCGTTCTAGGTCGGGAGTGTAATAAAGAATCCAGAGATATCTTCCCTCGTCCCCACTCTCTTGATGGGTCTTACAGATCCCAATGATTACACAAAATACTCCCTCGACATTCTTTTGCAAGTAACCTTCATGGACTCAAATCTTCTATTTCCGTCATATCGTATTCTCTTTGTTTTTTGGCTGACATGCTTAATGGATTTGTGCAGACAACTTTTGTTAATTCGATTGATGCTCCTTCACTTGCCCTGTTAGTACCAATAGTACATAGGGGACTAAGGGAGAGGAGTGCTGACACCAAAAAGAAAGCAGCACAAATAGTTGGAAATATGTGTTCATTAGTTACAGAGCCAAAGGATATGATTCCATACATAGGATTGCTTCTTCCTGAAGTGAAAAAGGTATTGTTCTGTAGATTTGTGCATTTCCTCTTTTCTTGTTTGGAGCCTCTCCTCATTGTCCATGTTCATGAGAATAGGTTCTTGTGGATCCAATTCCGGAAGTTCGTTCAGTTGCAGCAAGAGCTCTTGGATCACTTATACGTGGAATGGGTGAAGAAAACTTCCCAGATCTTGTTCCATGGTTGTTAGAAACGCTTAAATCTGAGAATAGTAATGTTGAGCGCTCTGGAGCTGCTCAAGGATTGAGTGAGGTCAGTATCTTAATATTATGTCTTGTCTTAGTACATGTGGCTTACTTATGCCCTTAATCAGTATTGATAATCCCAAAATATTGCGTGACTCTAATTTGAGATACCCCTCATTTGTACTTTGCATGTGTTATATTTAAGCATATTTGTATAGATAACTATTGCATCTGCGGTACTCCATAGTATGCATGGTATCTTTAAGATCAATCATTTAACAGGTATTGGCTGCCCTTGGAACTGAGTACTTTGAACATTTACTTCCCGATATAATTCGAAACTGCTCTCATCAAAGAGCATCTGTACGTGATGGATATTTAACACTTTTCAAGGTAGGCACTGCAACAAGGACTTGAACTAGTAGAATATTTTGTTTTTCAGAGGATCAGTTTAATTAATGTTTTTGTGTGTGAATATTTTTTGTAGTATTTCCCAAGGTCATTGGGCACTCAATTTCAGAATTATTTGCAGCAGGTCTTGCCTGCTATTTTAGATGGTAATAATACTGTATTTTTTTATTTTTTTTTTCTAACAAATTTAAAATTTTATCATATGAGAACTCTGGTCTTTTCAAAACTAATTTCTTCTTGTAGGTCTCGCCGATGAGAATGAATCTGTGCGGGATGCAGCTCTGGGTGCAGGGCATGTCCTTGTTGAACATTATGCAACAACGTGAGATTCTTATGTTAAATTTTCTTCTTCTCTTTCCTGGGAGAATTGAATGTGTTCTTGATTCATCATGTTTTTTCTTTTTCCCTTTCCTCTTTCACTCGAGTGGATAGATATTATTCTTAGTGTCAGAAACATTAGGTTAGTGTATGACATATATTTCTAAAACTTAGCCTGTTCGGAATGCATAATGGATAGTTTCCAATCCAGTATGGTAGGTTTGGGTGTGTGGAAAAATATTTTTGAATCACTGGGCTATGGATGATTGAAGTGGGCTACAGTCCTGTAAGAATCTAAAAGCTGGGATGTTGAATTGTCATGGAATTTGGTCATGGTACCCTCCACTATTTCATGTTGGATTTCCTTCTGTTTTTATATCCATGTTTCTCTTCAGGTCTTTGCCATTGCTCCTTCCAGCTGTGGAGGATGGAATATTTAATGATAATTGGCGTATTCGACAAAGCTCTGTTGAATTGTTGGGTGATCTTTTATTTAAGGTAAATGCCTTTCAACATCTTCCTATTGTCCTATCTGGGAGTGTCCTCGTATGTGTGCGCGCGCTTTATTATCTATATCATTTTTATATGTTGTGATTTGCATTTTATTGAGGTTGCTGGAACTTCTGGAAAAGCTTTACTTGAGGGAGGCAGCGATGATGAAGGTGCTAGCACTGAAGCACATGGGCGCTCTATCATTGAGGTTCTTGGAAAGGATAAACGTGATGAGGTCCTTGCAGCATTATATATGGTTCGAACTGATGTTAGCATATCAGTGCGTCAGGTAGGAAGAAGAAGAACCATTCATTTGGCATGATGCATGATAATATCACGTTCCTTTGGATACTAAGATTGTACACAACATTCAATAACTGAATCTTTACCTTTTATCAGGCTGCCTTACATGTTTGGAAAACTATAGTTGCAAATACTCCAAAGACTTTAAAGGATATAATGCCAGTCTTAATGAATACTCTGATTACTTCTCTTGCGTCTTCGTCAGCCGAGAGGCGGCAGGTTTGCACTTGTTTGCTTCTGTTGGCTAATCATTATGAGGTCTGCGTTACTCTTTTTCTAATGCCAGTGCTCATGTAGGTTGCTGGACGAGCACTTGGCGAGCTTGTCCGGAAGCTTGGTGAAAGAGTACTTCCTTTAATCATACCAATCTTATCCAAAGGGCTCAAGGACCCTGACACAAGCAGAAGACAAGTAAGTGTGGTTTTCTTTTTTTTTTTTTCTTTTTTCTTTTTTTGTATTGTTCTATTTTAGACACAACTTTGTGGCCTTACTATTTATCAGGATTTTCACATCGTGATATATGCTTCTGTCATAAAAGACGCTATGCTGCTTAGTTTTGTGAATTTGATGTATTTGGATTTCTGATACCTTCCCTTTGTTTTCCCGTGGCTGATTTTTTGCGTTTCTTTCCAAAAGAAAAGTTACTTGAGGTCCTTAAAAATTTGAGTGGCCTGTTTTGACTGTGTGTGTCTGTATATGTACATTTTAATAAACATCTCCTTCTAGAGAATGAAGTAGAAGGAACATGTCAGATTGTGAATGCAATAAAGTGGAATTACAAGGGGTAGCTTGAGTGGCCCAGGATCTCACCTTATAAGTTGGAGGTCTTGGGTTCGATTCCCCTTGGGGTCACCTTCGTTTAGCTTGTACCAATGAGTTCGGAGGGTTTGCACACACCCTTAGGGATTATTTGGGCACTCTGCGAAGTTACGGGGGAAAAAAATTATATAAGGGAGCACAAGGACGTCATGTGTTCAAAATGTTTTGTTACTTGGCATTAGTTTTTAGTATGATCTTTTTCAGTTTTCACTTCCAGCCATCATTCACATCCCTTTATCGCTTGTTAGACTTTTAGCTTGTCATTGTGTGCCTCCGCCCTTATCTGCAGGGTTTTTCTTTTTGGGCAAGTACGTACTTTTTGTAAAGCTTATTTTATTTTGAACTGTTTGCATACCCAGTTGTAAATGACCACAAATAATTTTTTTTTTTGCATCATTTACAGGGTGTATGCACTGGCTTGAGCGAAGTAATGGCAAGTGCGGGTAAAAGTCAGTTATTAAGTTTCATGGATGAGCTCATCCCAACTATTCGGACAGCACTTTGTGATAGGTTTAGTGCATCTCTTTGTGATTTGCCAAGTTTTGAATGATCTTTTTCATTCTCCAGAGTTTATTTTATTTTTTATCTGCTGACAGCGCACCTGAAGTTCGAGAATCTGCAGGCTTGGCATTCAGCACTCTCTACAAGGTACTTTTTTCTGATTCCTTGTATCAATTTGATTATTTTGATTTTAGGTCTTTTTGTATTTAACTAAAAACGATTATCAAAATCTCTTCATGCAGAGTGCTGGAATGCAAGCAATTGATGAGATTGTTCCAACACTTCTGCACGCTTTGGAGGATGATGAAATTTCTGATACTGCTCTTGATGGCCTGAAGCAAATCTTGAGGTAAAATGTTCATTTACATGTAATATTTTGCCGGCTCTCCCCAATTCTTTCACCTGGTATATATGGATTGCTACGAATACTAAGTTATTTTGTTTGCTCTCTGTTTCAGTGTCAGGACATCAGCTGTTTTACCTCATATTTTGCCCAAGCTGGTCCATCTTCCTCTTTCGTATGTTATTCCTTCTCAAGTTTGGTGCGTTTTAAAATTGCCTTTTACAGGCCCCTGATTTGATTTTTTGTTACATACAGTGCCTTCAATGCACATGCTCTCGGTGCTTTAGCTGAGGTTGCTGGACCTGGTCTTAACGCTCATCTTAGCATCGTCCTTGCTGCTCTACTTTCTGCAATGGTTGGTGATGGAAAGGTATGTAACTAGAATTTTATCTTCATATTTCTACCGGTGCTCCTCTTATTTGTGCCAATTCTATTCTTTGGCATTTGATGATCCTGTCTACCTAATTATTTGTTCCTTGCGAAAACTGTAGGAAGTTCAAACTTTGGCTAGGGAGGCTGCAGAGACTGTGGTCTTAGTCATTGATGAGGAAGGTGTTGAATTTCTTCTTCCAGAGCTTCTTAAAGCTGCCGGTGATAGCCAGGTAGTATTGATTAAGTTCTCTCCTTTTTGAGCTGTTATTTATGTCCAGGGTGACTGATTTGAGATTTTTCTAATTGCTAATAAGATACCTGTTCTTGCAACTCTACAATTTGGATTCAGTTATAGGACTTTACTTTCCATTTCCCGATTTAAGAAACACACTTATTTTATGTCTTAATCAATTTCTCTTACTTTCTTTGTTACTTATTGTTTCAGGCTTCAATAAGAAGAAGTTCAGCATATCTCATTGGATATTTCTTTAAGAATAGCAAACTATATTTGGTTGATGAAGCTCCAAACATGATATCTATCCTGATTGTCTTGCTTAGTGATTCAGATTCAGCTACTGTTGCAGTACGTGCTATGAATAAGTCAAGTCCTGTTTTGTTTCAATAAATGCTGTTTACATGGTAAATTATTTTCTGTACAACAGGTCGCTTGGGAAGCTTTGTCAAGGGTTATAAGCTCTGTTCCCAAGGAGGTACTTCCAACGTATGTTAAACTAGTACGTGATGCTGTATCTACATCCAGAGATAAAGAGCGGAGGAAAAAGAAGGTGGCAGAACAGTTTATGTACTTGAGATGTTTTGGTTTAAGATGATACTCTGATGCTAAGTATTTAGTTCTCTTTCTGTTAAAATAAGCTATTCTCATCATGTTTGTCAACTTACAGGGAGGACCAGTTCTCATACCTGGGTTTTGTCTACCAAAAGCACTTCAGCCCTTGCTTCCTATATTTCTTCAAGTATTCCCTCGCTTTTCCCTTTTGTCTCGAATTTTCTATAAATTATATATCGGATAGCCAATCTCGTCTATTCAAGGGCTTTTGACCAATACAAGCTTATTGGTTAAAGCTAAATTTGATCCTTTTTTTCCCCTAAAATTATCTGTATTTTTTAATTTTAAAAATACAAAGAAGTAATAAAGGAGGACTACCTTTTGATGATTAATAGGGTGTTTGGGAGCATTGGTTAGAATCAATTCGTTCAAACCGATATAGCATGTGAGAGCTTTGCATTGTAACTCATTTTTTCTTGATACTGTTGTATGTGAGAGTTTTACGTTGTAGCAACTAAAAGTTTTAGTTGAAACTGACAATACCAAATATCCTATAAGTTTAGGAAAATATAGCTAACAAAGGTTTCATTTTTTATTCTCTCTTATTAGCTGGTTGCATGGTTCTACTAAAGCCTATAGAGAATAATAAATCAAGCAAAGAAACTAATTTTACATCTTTGTATCAAAAATTTCAACAAACTAAATATGCGGAATCTAACTAATAAACTTCTTGTCTCCTTTTTTTGTTTTCCATCCCTGGTAAAGTTTGACTGAAAAAGATCTTTGGTTTATGCCGTTACAAGAATAATTTTCAGAAGCATTGTTTTTTCTTGCATTTTTATGCCTTCTGGGTAGCTTATACTTAAATCAGGGTGGATACTTGTCTGATTCTTTATTGCGGTATCTCTATCGTATATCTGTCTAATGCTTGTTAAATTAAATCTGATTCTGGTTTTTTCCTTGCAGGGTCTGATAAGTGGATCTGCTGAACTAAGAGAGCAGGCGGCACTCGGTCTTGGAGAACTGATTGAAGTCACTAGTGAACAAGCATTAAAAGAATTTGTCATCCCAATTACGGGGTATGTGCCACTGAAATTTCTAAATTATAGATTATACTCTTAATACTTTTCAAGTTTCATTTTTAAATTGTAACTTATAGAAGTCCAATATCTTTTCAATATCTTCTTTTTGCTGCTTTAACGATATGATAGTTTAAACCTTCTCTTTTGTTACTTGTTACATCAGTACACCAGAACCCTGTATAGAAGTTACATATGCTCCCATTAATGGGTGACCAGATAATACTTTTTTTTTTTATCAGTAGGAGAAACCGACTCTTTTGGATCTGTGTACATGTGTGTCTCTATATACAAATGTATATAAAAGATGCACACAAACTAATAGAAGTTCACATGTCGATATCTTTTCCAAACAACTTGAGCGCAAATATTTTTCTGTCTTTCAATTTAGAACAAGGAAAATCGTATTACTTTTTCCATGACCTAATGTAGTTTTCTTTTGTGCTGGGATCTGGTAAATTGTAAAGCGCTAGCTCTTTTGTGAGAGTTTCTAATGCTTGTTACAACTGCATATCTACACTGTTTTTGTTCTGATTTTTGCTTTCTTTTGTTTTGACGACAGGCCTCTAATTCGAATAATAGGCGATCGGTTCCCTTGGCAGGTGAAGAGTGCCATTCTTTCTACTTTAACCATCATGATAAGGAAGGGTGGGATGGCCCTGAAACCTTTTCTTCCTCAGCTGCAGACAACATTTGTTAAGTGCCTACAGGATAGCACAAGGTTAGGCTTGGAGTACACTAGTTTAACATTTTATTTTGCTTTTAATTTTCTTAACTCTCATGGGTTCGTCTCTAAATCATAGTTACAGTGGACTCATGCAATTTTTGAATAATGCAACTACTGTCATGACATATTAATTAAGATCTATCGATACAAATACTGAGTGCAGGACTGTACGTTCAAGTGCTGCCCTTGCACTTGGGAAGCTTAGCGCGCTCAGTACCAGGATTGACCCTTTAGTGGGCGACCTCCTAACCAGCTTGCAGGTGATATATTATATTGCATCTTGATGCACATTAATTTATTATAGCCTGACTTACTTGAAGTGCTGGGTTTTACTGTTCAGGCGTCGGATGCTGGTGTTCGTGAGGCAATTTTGTCTGCTTTAAAAGGTGTCCTAAAGCATGCTGGGAAGAGTGTTAGCAGTGCTGTTAGAACTCGTGTCTATGCTAATATGAAAGATTTAATTCATAATGATGATGACCAGGTTCGAATACCTGCTGCAAGCATATTGGGTATTACATCGCAGGTATGATGTTACACTGGTTATTTCTCCTCTTTTTTGACTTTTACTTGAAATGGAGTTTTACACACTGCATTCATGGACAATATTTATCACAATTTGATAGTATAAAATGTCAACATACTTAAATTTTTACATAACTGAAGTGTAAAACATGCACATGCAAATTTCAATACAGATCCAAATGCTGGAAAATATACACTTTTTTTTTTTTTTAATCTCTGACCTTAATTTAAGGCAGAACTATTTTTGAGGATAACAGGGATATTATGTGCCTGAAATATTGTGAAATAAATGAGGGAAATCAGTGGGTCAAAGGATTTGATTTAGGAAGATATAATTTCCTGTTTTATCTCAATTTTTCCATTCTCTATCCGTTGTGCAGATTGTATATAAAGCCTAGAGATAGCCTGTAATCAAACACACGATTAATTCAATACAAATTCACATTTTGTTTCACCAAATGATAAATCTTATAAATGACGTGTGAGAATTTGATTTAGAACTTGTGTATAGCGGTTTTGTGTGTATGGTTTTTCTTTCAACTGATGCCCTCTTGTATCTATTAACGCATGCTTGCCATTCTGTTCTTTCATGCGTTAAATAAAGCGTTTTTGTATGCATATCCTTGTTCAATTCAATGTTAAGAGGCAGAAGCACAAGCCAGATATTATTTCCAACGTAATGTGTAAATTGTAAAAATAATAGAAAGGAAGATATCTTGTGAAATTAATTCCCTAATGTCAGTTGGAAGAGATTTTATTTATTTATTTATTGGGAAGTCACTATTGACCTGGTTTTCTTTTTGATAATATTGCAGCACATGGAAGATGCTCAACTAACTGAGCTTCTTCAGGAACTCTCAGATTTGACGTCCTCTCCCAGCTGGTCTGCCAGGCATGGTTCTGTACTAACAATCTCATCCATGCTCGGGCACAATCCATCTGCAATTTGTACTTCTTCAGTGTTCCCATCTATTTTGAACCATCTTAAAGGCACCTTGAAAGATGAAAAGGTATTATGATCATGATGTGAATGTAGTCTTATTTCATGATTTTACTTTTGCCAATTGCTGACAAATTCTATCTTCCCAAACAGTTCCCTCTTCGAGACACTTCGACAAAGGCATTTGGAAGGCTTCTACTTCATCTAGTTCAGAGTGATCCATCTAATACTTACACACATCTAGATGTTATTTCATGCCTCGTGTCAGCTTTGCATGATGATTCCAGTGAAGTTAGAAGACGGGCATTATCTGCTCTCAAAGCAATTGCTAAAGTACGTAGGTTTGGTTTAAATGAGGTCTCTACCTAAGTGCATAGTGGTTTAGGGATTTTCTAACGTTCACATTTGTTGCAAATTGTATTGCAGGCAAATCCTTCAGTCATTGCTGGGCATGTTAATGTTATTGGTCCTGCAATTGGTGAGTGTTTGAAGGACGGAAGTACTCCTGTGAGACTTGCTGCAGAAAGATGTGCTTTGCATGTCTTCCACCTGACGAAAGGTAATTTTTCTGTTTCTGTTACCCTATATCACTATGGCCTTTCATTTGCAGGCTGAGGGTGTGTTTTCTGGGGCAAGTTACACTAGTTTTCCATCATCGCAGTGACTAGTCAGAAGGGTCATTGCACTGTTATGCAAACTTTAGTGCTATAAACTTGAAAGCAAAGTGCCAACTGTTACAGAGTTTTGGTTCTTTTTTGCAGGTACTGAAAATGTCCAAGCAGCCCAAAAATTTATCACAGGCTTGGATGCTAGACGAATATCAAAGTTTCCAGATCATAGGTACATTTCTTAGAACAACTTGCTTGTCGACCTTCGAGTATTAACTAATATGTTCGGCAGAATTTAACACGACAAACTGAGATGTTAATGTTGCATTCTTCAATCTGCAATGACTTTATGAAACCCTTGAAAGTTTTAGCTGCTTGATGCTTTTTTTTTTTGGTTTTTGTTTTTGTGTGTTTGTTCTTGCTGGTGCTTTAATTTTTCCTTTTGGATATAAAAATGCAGTGACGACAGTGAAGGCAGTGAAGACGACTTGACAAGCGGCTTAAAATAAGTAGGTTTGTTTTTGTTGCCAGGCCACTTACAATTTAGCGCAGCCAATTCTTTTAAGACCGTTGTTCAGTCACAGAAAAATATTCACAGAAAAATAGAGGCTTGATACCCAATTTTTCGGACATGGGTGTTTGGTGATCAAACGTAGTCGTCAATAATATTGAGGATAATGTATATAAATTATTCCAAGACTTTTTGTAATTTATTCCGGTTTCTGTTACTATTATCTTTGCTGTCTCTTGATACAAATGTATTTAAGAGCTCAATGGAAATTTCTTAAAGAGCTATTCCCAATTGTAAAGATTCTTGTTCTTTTTTGTTTTGGGCCAACTTACTTGTTTCAATGAGGCATTAAAGCTTGTATACTTCCCGTTGAACAATGTAGTCTCCCAGGGCGAACCGCTAAATTCTTTTGTTTCCCCGCTAGAAAATCTTCTCGTGTTTGTATACGACATATAACAGCCTTTTTAGACTAAAAATCTGATGATCCGCATCCATAGCTTTCAAGAGACCCAAAAAAAATGGTAAAAAAAAAAAACAAGTAAATAGTTTAGCTGGCTCGTATTGTGCGGATTCTTTGAAAATTAAACATGGCGTATTTGAAAATGCTGTATGATCGTTGCTCTTGCTGCATGGTATCTTTTATTATCTTTTCCTTCTTGTTTCTTCGCATGTTTTCCTTTTACAGTTACTTCTGGCCCTATGGAAATTGTATTTAAACATCAATTTGTAATTAAAACACAATTTGCTGATGGTCAAACACGGTTGCTAAACTACCCATAATTCCAACTGCTAGTTGCGCAAGATATGGAAAATTAGGTCTAGTCATTACTCTCATTTGAGTCTTGCTTATCGTCCCTCTATTTGTGCTTCCTTCTGAAGATGATTCGAGATGTCTATTTTGTTGAATCTAGGAAGAGACAAAAGTATGAATCAGCATTTAGTACAACTGGATTTTATGGTCATATATCGTCAGAGTCTTGGAATTCACGGTAGAGAGGCTTGTTAATTAGTGTTGAATAACATACCTTTTGGATAATATATAACAGAAAAATAACTTCGAAAAACCCATTAGATATACACATTGATTTACGCTTGGTCTATTTAATGGGAGCAGATTGATAAGTTTCATCATGGAGAAGCTTGAGTACTAGGTGTATTTCAATTTTAAATGAAGCTTATATTATTCTCGCAGCCCACTTCTTCAATTCAATTTGAATAGCAATTTAGGATTGTCAATATCATATTTAAAAATTATGTCTGTTTGTATAGTGCAACTGGATTTTGCGGCTTTCCCAACATACTTACCCAATACCAACCAACCACCCCCAACGTGAAACTAATACATACAATCATATACATCTACATACAACTATTAAATCTTTACTATGCACGTACGTGTAGTGTCAACAAACAAACTTGCTGTTTATGACGAGAACTTTCACATGCCAGAGGAGAAAAATATAGATCATCTGTGGAAGTGGTTGGTGCATTCTCTGCTTAGCTGAAAAGGCTCAGCCAACTGTGTAAACTCAGGTCAATTTGATAAATGCAACTCCTGTAAGCTTGAAATACAACACTCTCAAGAAATAGAAAGAGAGAGAGGAGAGAAAAAGGGACACAGAAGAAAAAGGGAAGAGCGTGAAATGTAGAGTGAGGAAAAACAGAGAGGAAGAGCGGGGTGGTGAGAATTTTTTATACGAATAATTTAGACATATTATATGTCAAAAATGGTATGAATAAAAGGTTTGAAAAAAAGGTAGTACAAAACATTAGTGGTGTTAAATTAGTGGTATGTGTCTTAGTTTTCTCATAAACTCATGGTGGTTGTCTTCCCATAGCTGTGGTGTGTGACACCTGTTATTTACCTAACTGGTATTTTGGTGATTAAATTAACTATTAGTGTGCTAATTAAAAATTTGTTTCATTAACATCTATCTCACAATATTTGTTTCTACTATTTTTTTTTAATTTTTTAAAATTTTTCTATACTTATTTAGTATATGTACCGACATGCCCTTAGAACTTTTAATTAATTACGAAACTGTCATTTGGCATTATATACTCAAAAGTTTATGGAGGAGACACGCATCACTCAATTCTTACGTGCCCTTATCTATTATGTTCTCCAATCATTTCAACCATTCATTTCTTCTCTGCTTTTCTCTCTTTCTTCTTCCACGTTTCTTTCTTTGTTTTTCTCTTCTCTTTTCTTTTTGTTCTTTCACAAAGAAACAACCCAGAGAGAACCAAAGGCAACCTTAAGTTGCCTTTTCACAAGAATCTCCACAATCGATTCTTCACAAGCTTAAAGATCAAGAAACCTAAACATTTTCAAGATCAAACCATGGATTTGAGCTAAATTTTGAGATTAGATTTTTAATTATTCTTGGTTCTAAGTCGAATTTTAGTTTGAAAATCATGATTTGAGTATGGGAATTCAAAGAAGTTTGTTTATACATATCTTAGCATATTTTCAAAATGTTTTAGATGAGATTTATGCATTAAAAATCGATTTGGAGTCGAAAAAGTGTTTTGAAACTACTCTGTACACTTTGGAACGAACTGGATAAAACTCAGTTCTGGTGGGTAGGGGTGAACAACGGGCGGTTTTGGGCGGGTGCGGGTCGGTTTTTTTTAAATGGCGGGTTGGCGATTAACCAACCCACGGACCGCCCATGAAATGGCGGGCGGTTTCGGTTTGGATGTGGGCGGGGGCGGGTGGGTGTGTCGGTTTGGGCCTATACTGATGCACAATGTAATTTTTTGAGTTTTTTTTTATTAAAAAAAGTGAAGAAAATGTGTAAAAAATATAAGATGATAATGTATGAAGTATTCCCAACAACAACCAAGTTTGATGCCTAAACACAATGATCATATTCACAACAAATTAAGAAACATAATCATTTATTGCAACAAGAAACATCAACTACAGATAAAGTGATGAACAAAGTCAAGAGTTCTTGTTCTTCCATAAAACCTGTTCGTTGGGTTCGAAAATAACATGATACTACAGATAAAATGATAAACAAAGTCAAGTGTTTTTTTCTTTTTAGGACATTTTTCTACTAACTTACTTGATTTGAATTTTGATCACTTCACGAAATAATAAGAGACTTTCTAGTTTCCAGTATATCAAGAGGCAACCATGCCTGTGCTTCAAGTGTTGGATTGTTCAATCATCTCTAAAATAAGGAAAAAATCAAATAAGTGATAAATTTTAAGGAATAAGCAAAATTGTAACAAACTTAAAAATTATGCAATTACCTATCTCAAGATTCTCAGAAGTCTCAAGAATCTCCTGCTCATCCATATACTCCATCACAATGACTGGTTGATGAGATTCGCTCAATTCTTCAAGCAAATCAATGCCTCTACTGTTTTAGGACTTAGCAAACTCCTAAAAGGATCAAGTATATGGCCTCCCATAGAAAATGCAGCCTCAGATGCAACAGTTGTCACCGAAACAGCAAGTACATCACGGGCAATATGAGACAAAACTTTGTATTTTACAGAATTCACCATCCACCACTTCAAAATGTCAAAACAATCAATATTAGTTGTGTCTATATCTTCAGGAGGCTCGTTCAAGTACCTATCCACTTCATTCTTTACTTTTCCACTATCTTGATTACACCGTTGTTGCACGAAACTATCATGCCTACTAAATTTAGTAGCTCTAGGAAGCATAAAAGATGACAACAATGAAGTTTGCTTGACAATTTCTACTTGACTTGTAGCTTGAGCTTGAGGTTCTATTGGCTATGGCAATACACCAAACTCTTTCTCATTATAATAATCAAACATCTTCCTCAAATCATCTTCAACATTGTTTATTAGAGACTTATATGTCCTTGAGTCGTGAAAAGCACTCAAGCAATGATGTAAATACTCAAGCTTGTATCGAGGATCAAGAACGGTGGCAAGCAACAAACATCCATTACTCTCCTCCACTTTTCCCCAATATTTTTCATATTTGAGTCTCATGTTAGAAGCCATTGATGCCAACAAAGAATTCTCAGGAGCCTCATCACTCAAATCATACAAATGCTCTTGAATTTGACAAATATCCCGAAAATATTTATTATAAGTGACATAAGTGGAACCACTAAACCTCAAAGTGATCTCATAAAAAATTGCCAAATATTGCTCAAAGATTTTTGCATTTTTCCAATAAAGTTCATCCGGTGGCCCGTCCCTCTTTTTGCCATCTTTCTCAACCTCCTCAAAATATTTGAAATAATTTTGATCGCCATCCAACCTTGCAAATGCCTTTTGAAACTTCAATGCTTGGTTTAACATCAAATATGTAGAGTTCCATCTAGTAGTAACATCTAAGCATAAAAGTCCTTTACAAGGAATTCCCTCTATTCTCACACGCTCCTTAAACGTCAATAGTCTTGCTGTCGATGACCGCACATATCTCATAGCATTTCGAATACTGTTTATTGATGCTTGTTTTTCTTTCAAACTATCCTTGACAATCAAATTGATAATGTGAGCACAACACCTCATGTGTAAGAACTTACCATCAAGTACTAGCCCCTCCTTTTTCTCTTCAAATTTCTTTTTCAAGTATTTAATGGCCTTGTCATTGCTAGAAGCATTGTCAACTGTCACTGAGAAAATTTTATGGATACCTCACTCAATTAAACAAGCTTCGATTGCCTTAGCAATGGTGTCTCCATGATGATCTGTAATTTGAGAGAAATTAATAATTCTTTTTTGCAAATTAAAATGACTATCTACCCAATGAGTTGTGATTACCATGTTCCCAATATTTTGAAGTGATGTCCAACAATCTGTAGTAATAGAAACCCTTTCATTTTTTAAGATGCCTTTCAATTTCTTCTTCTTATCTAAATACATCTTGTAAATGTCTCTAGCAATTGTCATCCTTGATGGGGGATCAAAGCTAGGTTGAAGCTTTAGACAAAAACGCTTAAACCCTTCACTTTCGACATGCTTGAATGGCAATTCAGCCAGCACAATGTACTCAGCAATAGCTTCCCTGCAAGCCTCTTTGTTGTAATACTTAGCCACTAATTGTCCTTCATTTACTACATTGCCTCCTATCTTTGGTTCAAATATTAAGACCTTTTGTTTCTTATCAACAGGTTTATTAGGATTTTTCGAGCAACTTTTCAAATGATTCCACAAAGTACTCGTGCCATGCTTTTTTGCTTGACTAGCAAAATTTGCCTCACAATGTTTGCACTTCGCTCTTCTCTCCCCTTTCTCATCAAAATAACGAATGCAATCCTTCCAAACCTCATTAGTTTCTCTAGGAGGATTTTGGCCTTTCCGCTTTTTGGAATTTTTTTCATCTATTGTCTCTTCATCCGATTCAAACTCATTCTCAAGATCAACTGGATTTGCTTTTTTAGAAGCACTATCAACAATGCCAAAACTTGAAGAGGCTTGAGATTGACTAGAACTACAGTTCATTATTCACCTAAAGAGAAAAAAACACATAAAGAGAAAGATGAAGAACATAAAACTCCATAACAAATATATATATATATATATATATATATATATCAACCAAATGCACAAAACTCAGTAGAAAATAGTCATATGTTGAGCGCCAGGCATAGATTAGAAGAAATATAATTTCCCTAGTTTCATTACAACAAATGCTTAGTTAATGCATGAGCAAAAGATCAAATGTTAAATTCAAAGAATGCTCTTCAGTTCTTATGCTTTAGATGAGAGAGCGATTGGAGGAAGTCTTTTTTCAAAATCAATATCCATGCTTCTCAAACTTCCAAGGATATTAATATGAATGATTGAAATTCAAATTAATCAAGCATACAATATTCTTTGTATTTCACAGTAGGTGTTAAGCACCAATGCACGTGTCAACTATAATTAGAAACTTCAAGCATTTAAAAAAGGGGCTACATTTCCTCAGAGGAAGTTAGAACACTAATCTTTCAGCCATAATCCTCATCGTGTTTTACAAAAGAACTGATTGTATCATCTTACTATTGTTGTCTTTTTAAGAAAAAAAAAGGACAAAAACATTAATTTTTGTATGCAAGATCGGTGATAATCCCAGATCTCTATCCACTATATGAACTCATGCACTTATATGAAAAGATAATAGAGGAACAAGTTGAAGAAACTGAAGAGTTCTACATCTTCTATTGCTTCTTGGTTGGATGCAGACACAGTGAAGCTATACCACAAAGGAGAACTTCAACCTCTTCTGTCGAAAGCTGCCAAAAATACATTATAGAGGAAGTTCCTCTATAGTCTCATATATCCCAAACATCACACACTCACTATTCCAAAGTTCAAAACAAAACAAAAGTTCACTTGCTATTTAAAACCATCAATTCAATGAAAAATTTAAACAAACAATACATTAGGGAACAACAATTTTTACCTCAATAGTTGGCGTTTATTCACTTCTTAGAACAGTTGTTAATGGACCTAAGGGATAGCAAATGTGCAGATCACAACATCCACTTGCCAAAGAACCCACCCCAACAAGCTTCTCTTGCTCCTCTAATATTCCTTGCAAAAACCTTGTGCACATTAAAAAACCCTATGCTTTACTTGGTTCCCAAAAATGAAAGCAAACATGAGAATTTAAAATAACAACTTAATTCCCTTTTCTCCATCGAAGCACGAGAATTTGCATGTTTAGCAAGTTTAATTTCCTCTGCAAAAGGAAATTCCACAATGAGGTGCCAAACTGATCTGAGTTTGATTACTAGCTTTTACACAAGGGAATTTTACTATCCCTGCATCATTCCTTAATCTTCTCCACCATTAACAAAAATGTAGCATATCCCTCTAATTATGATCCACAGAACTTATAGGGCTAACAACAAGTCAAAATGTTTTTTCTTAAATTTTCTATTTTTTGAGTTTCTCTAGATTTTTCTCTGCTCTAGCTCTCCGGGAATTTTTTTTTCTATACCCCACTGTTGTTGCGCTTTGCTAAAATTTTCCTCATTCTCTAAAGCTCTGATCTTTAGTAAGAACTCATCAATAAAGTCATGCTTCATTTGCTTATTGAATATGAGGTGTAATTCACTTTGATTGGTTTGCACTTGGTGACCGTGAAATGCTTAGGTCTCTTGTATTGCAAGTAATTATGCCAGAAAATAAAATATCCCGACACCAACTCCCACAAAAACCAACGAAAAATTAAAAAAAAAAAAAAGCATTCTAATGAAAGGGTTGTAACATGAAACCATTACTAACAACATTACTTTATGAACATTGATTCTTGAAAATCCAACATATTTAGATAGTTTGCCATTGGAAAAAAAAAACTAAGTAAAATATAACAGTAACACAAACTCAAAAACCATGAGGAGTATAAACCAAAACATACATCACCCGAACTCAGCTATTGGTTGAAGAAAATAAAAGCATTAATCCTGAAAAAAGAAGGGATCCAACGATGACTGTTTAAAGAATCAATTAAGGAAAACGGGCAATGAGGAGCGAATAAGTGATAATGTATATATGAATAAGGAATTACACCTCATATTCAATAAGCAAAAGACAACGACAATAATCAAGAAATCAGAGCAAACAACAAAGAGAAAGCTCATAGTCATCAACCATTCCATAAGAATTATCTAAAAAAGGGTTAAAAGACAGACTCTACTAGAATAAAGAAAAAAACTTTGAACTTTGAAAAAAAAAACTTACAAAGCAAAGAAGACTGAAGAACACGAAGGACGCCAGCCGCCAGCAGACAGAGGAGGAAGATAGCCACCGCACCGGAGGGGAAGGCTGCCAAATGTACACCTCAAAATAAAGCAGAGCAAACCCACCGAAAGGAAAGAGAGTAAGAGAGGAAGAATGAAAACCCTAGGTAGGTACATAGATGTGAGCAAAAGAGAATAAGAGAGGACGAAGGACGAAGGAAAAAAAAATAGATCTAAATGAGGGCTGGTTGGCTGGATTATCATTAAGGTTTTTTTTTTTTTTTAAAGAATTAGGCGGGCGGGTTCAGTTTGAACCCCACCCCTAAAATGTTAAACCGTACCCGCCCGTCAACATACGTAGGCGGGCAGGTTGAACCCGCCAATGGGCGGGTTGCTGACATAGACTCCTTTTTTTCGGGCGGGTCGAACGCGGGCGTTGGCGGCCAGAGGTTGCGGGGCGGTTTTTGTGCAGCCCTACTGGTGGGACACGGTCGATTGTGAATAGTATAGTGTGGTCGACCGCACTGAGCAAAATGGATAGGCCAAGACAACCGACAAGTTCGGCAGGCCAAACTTTGAGACCGGCAGGCTGACAAAAGGTCCCAAAAATAGCAGTTTTGATCGGTAGGCCAAAAACAGTGATCGGTAGGCCGATTGGGCCATCCAAAATCCTTTATTTTTCATTATTTTGTATTACCAAATGTTCTAAGGATTTCATATAAATGGTTATGGCACACTCATAAGAATAGATTAGGAATTTAGTTAATGTATGGTTATTTTATACGTCGTAGGATGACAGAGTACTTGGAGCTTACGTTGTGAGCTTGGTATTGTGAGCTGGAAGTTATTGGCATGGTATTCGCCAAGAGGTAGGAAATCTATCACTCATCTTTTGTGAGGTTTTATGGAATTAAAATTAGTTGTTTTATTTATATATATATATATATATATGTATGTTGAACTGCTATTATATGAGTATCACATATGAACCGATGATATGAACTTGTCTGTATTATACAGCAATGGATATATGATTTGACATATGTTGTTATAAATTGAGAAGCATGGTTAGGAATATTAACCCTATAAATAATGATTGATTATAGAGGAATGATAAGACGTGAAGAGGGCGATGGTTATGTCCTTGGGCATGAATACCCTAAAAGGTAAAATAGGGGGACGCGATGGCGCTCCCTTAGATCGAAAGTCCCAGAACGCATTGTATAGGAATTGACTTGGTGAGGATCCGGGGCTTGATGTGCCCCACTAGAACACCCTTGTAATGTTGGGAGGGTGGTCAAGCGCGCCCATATGGGTTTCGTTGAGTTGAGTGAAATAATATTTTATTGCACGGTGTATATAGATGAGCATAACTGAATCTTGAATTAATATGTATATATATATGTATGAAACTTAATAAGAATGATCATAAGATATCCACCGGAATTGAATATAATAATATTGATGAATAATGATTATGAACTAACCATGCAGGTTTCAATATGGTAATGGTAAAAAAATAAAGGTGAGTAATGTTTTCTCTACTGAGCATGTTATAGCTCATTTCTTTATAGTTTTATCTTTTCAGAACTCACCAACTATGAAGTGGCTACAAGAACATAGTTGAAGAAGCTATGTAGCTGTATAACGTTGGTTTTGCTTCATTTGTTAAAAATGTCCATCATGATAATGTAAACATTGTGTGTTACTTTCTGAGACTGTATTAAATTCATGTTGAAGATTGGAATGATGATGATGATAGTTTTATATAATTATCTTTAAGATGCTATATTAAACTGTGGCTTATTTGTTGTTTATATTTTTACTTGTTTTGAGAATTTTCATTTAAATTCCGGGTAAATTTTTTGATGTTTTATTTTAATTTTAGATTTCTAATTAATTTATTAAAAACTGTTAACCCCCATATAAGGGTGTTATATGGTGAGATTTTTTGTTAAAAGTGGTATGAATCAAAGATTTAAAAAAAAATAGAGTATAAAATATTAGTGGTGTTAAATAAGTGGTATTTGGCTTAGTTTTCTCATAAACTCATGGTGGTTGTCTTCCTTGGCCGCTAAAGTTCCTTTCCTTGTGCATCGAGTGATAGCAAAGCCATGTCTGCTATTAAAGAGAATTAATAGAGAGAGAGAGAAAGAGAGAGAGTGTACTGAAATGAAGGTCACTTTGGTAATCTTGCCTGGCACTTGAATGGTTGGGTGACGCAATAATAAATATTACGGCCAAAGTCTTCATTCATGCCAGCTTCTTGCCATTAAAGCAATCACAACCTGAGATGACCAAAATGCCCCTACCAGAAGGCTGGTCCCTGCAGCATATATAGTATCTTCTCGATTAGAGAAACCGTATGACATTAAGGTGTGGATCGGTTTCTAAGCAGTTTCTGAACCAAAGGAGAAAATAAAATATATAAAAAAAAAGAACAAAAAACAAAAAACAAGGAAAAAATGCACTCCAAATGGCAAGCAATGTGTGGTCATATATCGTCAGGGTCTTGGAATTTATGGTAGAGAGGCTTGTTAATTAGTGTTGAATAACATACGTGTTGGATAATATATAACAGAAAAATAACCACAAAAAACCTATTAGATATACACATTGATTTACACTTGGTCTATTTTCTGGGAGCAGATTGATAGGTTTCATCATGGAGAAGCTTGAGTACTAGGTGCATTTAAATTTTAAATGAAGCTTATATTATACTCGCAACCCACTACTTCAATTCAATTTGAATAGGAACTTAGGAATGTCAATATCATATTAAAATATTTGTCTGTTTATATTAGGAAAAAAATTATGTCATAAAATAATTATTCCTAGATATGTATATTTTTAACTAAATTATGTTCTACCTTAGCTGTAGGTCCAATCCTCAAATAATGTTAGCAGTATTCCTTGTGTTTGAAAGCTTTCAAGTAGCTAGATATTGTTATTGCTTACAAGTATTGTCACGTTAGACGACAGATATCAATCTCATTTCTTATATACGAAGGGTTCGAATGGCAACTATTTGATAATAAATGCTTGCATACATATTAAAAATACATAGCTTATACATGTATATATATGTATGGATGTACATGCGCGTGGAAAACTAAATTTGGACGTGGAAAATATTAGCAAATAATAATTATACATCTTTACGATCTGAGATCAGCCTCTTTGAATTAAAGCCAGATATTGAAATGAAAATATCACCAAATAATCGTTGAGGGTATTAGAGTCATTTTGAACTTTCGAAAATTTTGAGTCATTTCTAACTTTGGGTTAGAGGAGTTAAGAGGCTGACAACGAAGTTTTTCTGTATTAATGAGCAAAGAGGCATTCGAGATTCGAGAATAGAAGCTTTACCCCCCAATAAATTCAACCCTATATTATGTATTATCTCCATATTCTTAAACCATTATTTTATTTTTTTTGTTGCATTTACTAGCATTATTTTAACGTAATTTATACATATTCCACATGGAGAAGAGTGCATTTCCGGCTTAGATCAAGGGATTGCTTGTGGTCCAATGCCCACAATTCTCAAATGACAACAACTAGGCATCATAGAAGCCTCCCCACTACGTTGAAATTTTCACAAAATGACTATTTTTCCCCGTTAATTCTTCGTTTTCAATTTTTATCATCCTCAAAATGTCCAAGCCGTTTACTCATTATTATTTTAATTAACAACTTGAGGAAATTAATTAAATAAGCCGTTACAATTAGTTTCCTCATTACAAATATATACATGTAGCAAGTAACACATATCTTCGTGAGATTTTGAATATGTTTCTCTCTCCTTGCTTCGTTTTCCGGTATTAGCAAAATCAATGCAACAGGGACTAAGTTTGCTCAATATGAAGCCTCATTTTCCCAATCTTTTATATATAGAGTAATAGCATCCTTTAGTTAGATCATAGCGGCTATTAATACATTTAAAAGAAAAGGAAAAAAAAGAATATTAAATTTTTTCAAACTTATATATATTGCCACTTTTTTTTTTTTTTTGTTTGGGTAGTGTACTAATTGATTGTAAGAATACCAAATCATGAAAACTTATCAACTTGTACGGGAAGTAAATGTGAAAACGTATATAGACGAAGACGGTGACCTATCACATTCACATTCAGATACGCCAACACTAATTTAGGTGAAAAAAAGGGAGAGACATAGAGAAAAGAATGGCAAATTTGTTTTCTTAATGTTAATATTGTCCGGCAATCTGTTTATGTTTACCAATTAGGAATAGGAAAAGGGTTATATAATCGGGTAATTTATCTAATTATTTATATTCATTTTCACTAATAAGGGGTAGTATAAATAGGTTTTATATAAACACACGTTACAAGGGCATAAAAATAAAATAAAATAAAAAGATTCTTTAATGTAAAAATGAATATAAATAAAGTCAATTCTATTTATAAAGGTAACAATATAATTTGGCCTAGGGTTTTCTTTAAAAAAAAGTAAGCAAAGAATGGAGAGACCGTGAAGTAAAGAAAGACAAAATTAGTAACTAGGAAGCAAGAAGAAGGGGGTGTGCGGTTTGAAGCTAGGAGAGAGGGGGAAAAAAAAGAAACAATATATTGATATACATATATATAATATTATAAAATATATGGTATTATATTATATACGGGGAAGTGTATATATGGCGGGCAGATATGAACATTGAAGAGGAAGTGCAATAAAAGGGAGGGTGTTTGTTTCAGTTGGGTAGGTCTTGGTTTTTATAATGCTTTGAAGCCAAAGCCTTGTTCTCACTCCTCTTTTAATTCCCTTGCCTTGTCAAAGTTGGGCAAACTCCAAAAAGAAACAGAGAAGAATCGAAAAAACAAAGAAAAGGAGAGATCAGCTTCAATATATCAACCGATCATTTATCAGTATATGAAACCAATGCAAAGGCAATGATGATCTTTGCATGCTGAATCTGATCTATGATCAGCTGCAAAAATTATAAACTGTGCAGGGGTCAAGTTTTTATTACTCTCCACCCACCTTTCCTTCCCAGCCTTTAAGATAGAGAGAGAGAAAGCAAAGAATAAGATAGAGAGAGAGAGAGAGAGAGAGAGAGAGAGAGCAGTTCAAAGGGTTGCCTTGTTGAAAGTCCTCCTCCAATCCTTTCTTTTTGTTGTTTATATTGGTGTTTGGTGCTGGGCTAGAGATATATATCAAGGCTAGGGGAAAAAAGCCAGATTTTGATTCTGCCCTTTGTTTCAACTAATATGGGGTTTTAGCTATATTTGTTTTTTCCTTTTTTTGGGGGATATTTTGCTTCCTTGGCACTGAATGAGATAATGGGTATTGTTGGAAGGAAGAGAGGGTTCTCAGAAGCTCTTCTTCCTCTTCTTCTAGCATTCCTTTTTAGCACCATTTTTGTTGAAAGATTTACTGTCGTTTTGGGACTAAACTACACCAAGTACAGGCAAGTTGGTAGCCTGAGATTAGAAAGGATTCAAAGGCACTTGGACAAGATTAACAAGCCAGCTGTGATGACCATACAAGTAAGCATATTGTGTTTTATACATATATATATATCTCCTAAATTTCTTAACACTTGATTTTTTTTGTTTTTTTGTTTTTTGTTTTTGTTTCTAAATACTTCATGTGGCTAATTTCTTTGATGTTGGCAGAGCCCAGATGGAGATATCATTGATTGTGTTCACAAAAGAAGACAACCAGCTTTGGATCACCCTCTTTTAAAGAATCACAAGATCCAGGTACTAATTTAATTTTTTTTACACTTTTTTTTTCAAAAAAAAAAATTTGCTTAACTTTTCAAGTTTCGTGTTCAAATGGGTGTTCAAAACTTATAACGATATATATATATATATATATATACACATATCTAACATGTCACAGAGGATACAATATACCTATGCACATGATCCCGGTCTATACACGATGTCTCTCCTTAGACACATATAAATTAATGCACTTTTTTTGTTTTTTTTCATGACTTGGGAGTTTCAAACTCTCAATTTGTGTTTAACTTTGAAAATTTTACAGAAAAACACACCAGAGATGCCAAAAATGACAAAGAAGGCAGTATTTAACAGGAACAGCAACAATGAAGATAATGATGAAGCGAAGATGATGAAAGGTGCATGGCAAATGTGGCACACAAATGGGACGAGGTGTCCAAAAGGGACAGTCCCCATTCGTCGAAGCACGGTCCACGATGTGTTGAGAGCAAAGTCTTTGTTTGACTTTGGAAAGAAGCAACGCAAGTTTTCCCTCCATAGGCGTCCTGATGCTCCTGATGTTGTTAGCGCCAATGGCCATGAGGTACTAATACTATTGCTGCTACATGTCTTCAATTTTAGAATTATTCCAACTCTCTACACCTTGCGGTAGAGTCGAGTGTACCACATTCTTGATGATTAATGATCTCTTTATTACCATGCATTTTGATGATCATGATGATGTATGATGATCAATTCTCATCATTATATAACAGGGTTTAAGTAAAGGGAAATTGTTTGATTGGGAAGGTTACATGTATCTCTAGATGTTATATGCTTTTACATGAAAAAAATAAAAGATCACATTATGAGTGTTAACATATTCATGTAATTTTAGTCATTATATTGCTTAGCTGATGATATATGACCCCATTAGTTATTAGAGAGAAAGAGAGAGCGGTTTTAAATGCAAATTTGCATTGAGAGGACAGGTAGTGGATCTCATTGATTAGTGTCTTCTACTTCAAGCAATTACTAATAATAACAATAATGCCTCATTCTGAATAAGTAATTTTTTTCCCCGGAATTGTAAAGCGTAAAAATCCCTTTTTGTAATCTTATCATTAATTGCCCGTTTAAGAGAGGTTTTTCTATCGACCATATTAAGCAGCACTCCAAAAAAGACGGTAAGCAATTGAAATAGGATCCATTATTAAATTAATCCACTAATTATAAGGTTATGTAAAAAATTTACGTTTTATAAATTTTTGTGCATGTGTTTTATAGGATAAAGCGCTGTTCATCACTGTAATTTAATTTCTTGAAGGTTCCATGGTTTTGTGTGTCTTTTATTTTAAGTATTTATTTGTTTTTTATTTGTTATTTATTTATGCTTGAATTTAAGGCCCTTTAGGCTAGCTGACGACAATATTTGATAAATTTCTTTGTTTGCACGTTTACTAGCATGCAATCGCCTACACCGGAACATCGCAAGAAGTGTACGGGGCAAAGGCGACAATGAACGTGTGGGACCCATCAATTCAAGTGGTCAACGAGTTCAGTCTATCCCAGATTTGGATTCTTTCGGGCTCATTTGACGGCTCAGATCTCAACAGCATAGAAGCAGGATGGCAGGTACTCCTTCCATTTTGTGCCCTACACCGCACACAATCCCATACCCCGTTTTCTTTGCTACTTTCTTTCTATTTATTCAATTATTCACTTCGAGAAGGGGGGAAAAAAAATCAAACTGTGAATTTCATTATTTTAAGATCAATAGAACTTCGAAATTTGCTGACCTCGAAGAGGAGAAAAATGCGCGCACGCAGTACACACGCACATGCACGTAATATACGCACTGAATTTTTATTATTTGTATTAAAAAAATTAAAAAATAAATTAGATATTTATAATTGTGGAATCTTCTTAAGCTTTGATTATTCTACTAGTCAGGTCAGTCCGGAGCTTTATGGTGATAGCAGGCCAAGATTGTTCACTTACTGGACGGTCAGATCTCTCGTTTATTTATTTTCAACCAAATTATCTCATTCTACATTATTCAGTTCAATCCACCGAATTTGTAAAATAATTAGTCAACCTAAAAATTATAACCACAAGGGAATCATTCATGTGTGTGTGTGTGTATATATATATATATTTATCATGTGGAGGGCTTCCTTGTGGTCAAACCACCATGATTCTCTCCTTATATATGCTCTAGAGATCAAAGTCAACCATTCTAGTGGTTAATCCACCTAGGTTTATATGAATAATTATGCCCCTAACTTAATTAGGAGCTCATTTTTTTCTTTTGTTTGACCGGAAGATAAAATTACATTTTTATGTATTAGTATATTCTCAGTACTATATAACCTTCTATTTTTATAACAATAAAATTGAATGTGATTAAAGGCATCAAGTATGTGATAGGTGTTAGTGATTAGCTGCAACAACCTTGTAAGTAGTGATAATGAAAACGGTCATCACATACTCCTTATAATGCTACTCTCTCAGAATTATGAATATATCCCTTTGTCCTTAAAACAATAACTTTCCTTGCTCCAAAAGGAAAAACAATAATTTGTCCAAATGATTAAATGCACATTGAAATCAATGTACATGTAAATAGATGCAGGCTACATATAATGTAGGACATTCTTGGTAATGAAGTTGCTTGAATTGAATGCAATTCTCTTGTAGCTTGGGAAACAAACTTAATGCCTCTCTAGGCTTTGACTCTTAAATCTCATTAACTTGTAGATGCTCAAGAAGTCAGGTTTATAGTATATGTATAGGCCTTAGCATTTATAACATACACTAGATGTGGGAAGAAGAGAAAGGATAAAATACTAATACCATCTTTGGGAAGCCAATTCAAATCAGCCTAAAATATTATAATAATTTAAATTTTATGAGAACAAATATGGTAACAAATTTGGTTTGAACCAAAACCTTTTTATTCAAGTCAGAGTCTAAAAATGTGTGAGTTGGCTTAGAAAAGAATTGTTAAAAAGCATAATTTGCTAAAACCCACATTCAAAACGAGGTCTTAATTAATTTGTATTTATGCATGTGTTTAGTATTATAAAACAATATGTTTTAATTATGTCTCATTTATTTATTTGTTGTGTTAAACAGGCGGATTCATATCAAGCAACGGGGTGTTACAATCTGCTGTGCGCAGGTTTTGTGCAAACTAATAGAAGAATTGCTATTGGAGCTGCCATTTCTCCAGTTTCATCATATTCTGGCAACCAATATGATATAACCATTCTCGTTTGGAAGGTAATTAATAAATATAAAAATTCATATCACCTAAAGTTAGTGCGACTTAATTTTTATCTCATTTTTTTATTTATTTCATTAATAATTCAAATAGGATCCAAAGCTTGGAAACTGGTGGATGGGATTTGGAGACAATACCCTAGTAGGATACTGGCCAGCTGAGTTGTTCACCCACTTAGCAGACCATGCAACCATGGTGGAATGGGGCGGCGAGGTGGTGAACACGCGGCCGGGCGGAGAACACACCGCCACGCAGATGGGGTCGGGCCACTTTGCAGAGGACGGGTTTGGAAAAGCAAGCTACTTTAGGAACCTAGAGATTGTGGACTCGGACAATAGCCTCAGCTCGGTCCATGGCATCTCAACATTAGCTGAGAACACCAACTGTTACAACATCAAGAGCTTCTACAACAATGACTGGGGCACATATTTCTATTATGGTGGGCCAGGACAAAATCCAAAATGCCCATGATCATATAATATTTTCTTCAAATGTGTCGTTGTCGTTGGAAAATGTATAATTAATTGACTGCTACTACGTCCCAATTTTAATCTCTATTGTCAAATTCTTTAATTCTGTAATTATGATAGAATTATTTGTCAATGTGCTATTTCCACTTTTGTTTTCGCTAGCTGTTTTGTCGAAAGATAAAAAGCAAGAGTGTGTACTCATATTGCAAAAACAGGCGTGGAAACAGCAGTATTTTGAATTTTGAATTGGTATTATTGTAAGATACTTTGTTCTAATTGTAGCTATCAAATAGATATAGTTAGTAGAATATTGCTTTTCTATAGCCTTAATTTGCAGTTAATTAGTAAAAGTTTATTTTTTTTATAAAGTTTATCAGATACCAAATATATACATATATATGGTTGTAGGCATAGCCTAACGGTAAAATCACATCCGACTTTACCGTAAAGTAAAAAGTTCAAATCCTCCACTCCAAGTGTGTCTGTATATATAAATATATATAGACACACACGTATATGAGCTCGTGATTTCCAAATAAAAGAATTTATTGCATAGTGAATTAATTCTCTTTTTTTTAAAAGAAAAATATTCATGACATGCAGTTGTATCTGCTTCACAATGTGCAGTTTGCCCATGGTAATAAGCACATAGAATGTTCTCGTACAGTAATACAAATTAACCCAACTTTGTGCGTTAACAACAAGACTTAATTCATTGCACTTTGTGCATTTGTCAAAAGAAATAATTTTAATACTAATCCTTTGGGTTTGAATTCTCTGTCAAACATTCCTGCAACAACAACAAAGCCATATAAAATTTAATAAGTACCACATGGTCAATCTTTGACCAAAGGTGATCCCTGACAAACACCCATATCACAACACAACATTGGAGAGTTAAAAAAAAGGTCATAAAATAATCTAGTTGTAGGGATTTCCAGCTTTAAAATTCAAAATTTAGTAAGATACAATATATTTAAATGTTAAGAAACTTTTGTGATAGGTTGAATATAGTCTTAAATCATTATACATTAACCAAGTTCTATTAAATTGTTATATATTTATCTAATATGACCGTCTTTATTTGACTTTATTTTGATCTAACAATCGTGTCCTACTCAGTACTGAATAAACGTCAATATTCGCATATGCAATAAAAGCTAGCTGCTCTTGATACAGTGAGAAAGAACCGTATATAAATTTATTATAGGTTCATCCTCTAGGTCTTTGCATAAATTTATCTTGGCCTTTTTCATGGAAAGATTCCTTCTTTCCGGTTCCCAACTAAAGTCTCTCTCAGATTCATTATATATTGCAGAGAAGTAGGCCAACTACCCCTTAACTCTTTCTCTCTCCCCGTCTCTTTCAATATCTTCTTCCTCTTCTCATCTTTATCCTCATTCATTTTCTTCTTTATCTCTTTCTCATGGCCACCCCATCACAATCAGATAATTCATCTCCAAATCTAAACATCTTAGTTGAAAGCAATCCCTCGGGTTCGCGCTTATCGGAACTGGGAATTAACTCATGGCCCAAGTAAGTATTAAAAAAGAAAAAAAAATCTCTCTATACTTTGTTTCTATATATGCTGTCTATTTTTATAGCAAATATATGTGGTTTGATCATAGATGGGGATGCCCACCGGGGAAGTACACACTCAAGTTTGATGCTTCGGAGACATGTTATTTGCTCAAAGGCAAGGTTAAGTTGTACCCAAAAGGGTCATCAGAATTTGTAGAATTTGGAGCAGGAGATCTAGTGATCATTCCCAAGGGACTTAGTTGCACATGGGACGTCTTAGTTGCAGTTGATAAACACTACAAATTTGATTCTCCTTCATCTTAGACTTAGTCTTGATCACCATGTAACATATTATTATATATGCATGTTAAAGCAATTACATACATACATATATATATATATAGTGATTTTTCAGTTTCTAGTTGTTACATATATATGTTCATATGTTCTGAGTATGGATCAGAGGAGATGTAAATCTCTCAAAATTGGTGTCTTTTTTGGTTTCTGGTGGTTTCAAGTTCGTGATATTGATCAGTCAACGAATGCTTTAAAAGATGAAGATGTAAAAGAGCAAAACGAAACGGCAATCTACTTGCGGGACATGTGTTTCTCATTTTGTTCTTTTTTGACTGGTCAGTGGTCAGCCAAGGAAGGTTTTATATTTGAACACCAAGAAAAGCATCTTTCTCTTTCTCTTTCTAGATAGTTATTTCAACTTTGTGCACGTGAGAGTTTGATGGCCACCATTATAATTCTCCACATTTAATGACATGTGCAAATAGTTAGAAGCAAATAGTTAAATGGGTTTTTCCATCTCACTTTGCCCTTGTCAAATGATGTTAAATGGGTTTTTCCTTCTCACTTTGCCCTTGTCAAATGATGTCGTTTTTTTTAATGGAGAGTGGACAATAGCAGCACTATGGACGATCCAAAATTGCTTGCCAACCGAGAGAATTACTTTGATTTTTCAATCAAAATATATCTTGTTTTCTTCATAATTTGAGAGCAAAAGTGTTTGTTCAATTTTTTTAACTTTTCTTTTCTTCCCTTATTTTTTTTCCCAGTGGAATTTTGGGAGGTTATAAAGCTACTTTGATAGGTTCCTCTGTATTCCCAACCACTAAGCATGAAACACAGCGTTTCTTCCTCAAACTCAAAATGAAAGTTAGAGGGGCTATGTCTTATTTTGTACTTGCCAATGGTATGCAAAAGAGGTGATGTTAATTATTTGTCGTTGGACTATTAACTTCGCTTTCTTAAATCATGTGATGAATTTGAACCAGACAAAACGGCAGTGTTCACACGGCATTATTCTTTAATAACAAATGAGGAACAGGAAGCATAATATAATTAGCTAAGAGAATAACTTTGATTGAAAACACTATATATAATAACAAAAGCTTATAAGGAGTTTAAAATTGAACAGATTTTAATTATGATTATATTAATTAGTTTGATAAAGGCTGACAGCTAATCACGTTAAAACGGGTAGTTTTGTAAATAGAAATGAGCTATTTATTTAGGAGTCGTAAATAAAAGAGAAATATAAAACATTCCTGTGCATGACAGCGAGGTATCATTATTTTTTTTTTAATGCTATTAAAAATCAACATCTCATAAATATACGACAAGTTTTGTTTTTATAATGACAGCAACTTTTTTCTTTTTCTTTTTTTTTTACCGAAAACAACATTTCTTTCTTTTATTTGAAATTTTTTTATGTCTGGCTAGTGCCTTTTCCTTTAGTTTTCAATAATATATTAAGGGATTCAGATACCCTTGTCTCTAAGAATGTGAAAAATGTGATATTCTGTAATATAAAGTACACAGTACAATAAACAACGGTATTCTTAGGTTTTATGAAATGACTATTGAAATGAAACAATAATGCTTAAAATTCAGATATTTTAAACTTGGTTTTACAAAAAGACTTAACAGTAGCAATTTCGGTCAACCAAAATGGTTGAATAATCATTCTAAAGTGAATCATTCTATTTATAAAATCGAATTAATTAAAATTGTCAACCAAATTAACTTATAAGCAACCAAATTAAATATGGATAACCATATTAGGTTTCCTAAATTCATAATATAATTTAGCTCTTAAAAAAAGATAATAAGTTGGAAACATATGACAATAACACTCTTAATTAATTACAAAGATGAGAAAAATTCTTCATAGTTTGGACGATTGTCAATACGTCAGACTCTAAAAAATGAATATTTAAACCCATAGAGAATTTAAAAAATAATTTTAAATAAGTATGAAAATCAACTCATATTATTTAAAAAATTGAAAATTTAAAAACTAAAACTCATCTCATAATTGCTTTACCAAAATATCTTCCCTTTAATTTTTTTTTTCCATAACAAATATTTTTTTTTGAACGAAAGTATTCATTATCAAAAGAGATACAATTTATGATGGAAAAAATCGAACCATATAATGTCCTTTTCTATCCAATGAACATGTTATGATAAATCTTGCATCGTAGACAATACAATCAGAATTTAGGGAGAAAAAGAAGACAAATAATTGAACATCCAAAGGATGATATAACCATCTAATATTATAGCCATCAACAATTGTTAATCACAATTTTAATAATTTAGTACAACAAAATGAGGTAAGAATAAAAAAGAAACTTACCTTCCAATTGAGTCGATTGCTAAATGAGTGATTGAATCTTTGTTGTATTCAACTATAGTTGAACATCAATGAGGGAAAAGAGGAAGAAAAGGTAGGTAACTAATCTTCTTTACCACCTCTTAAATCTCTTATTAACATTCAATTATGCGTAGCAACCGAAAGAACTTATTAAACTCTTAATAGAAGAGTTCAATTTTCTTATTGAAAAAAAAGACTATCCGGAACTATTATGAAAGAGACCTGAAAATCAATATACAATACCATTGACTTGGAACCGTTGTATCCATAAGGACTATGAGTTTATACAGAACATGTGACAAAATAACAAATAGAGAAAGATTTTTACATGCAGATAATAGGTATACGTTAATGATTAGTAGATCTAGAGAAAGGTCCAAAAAGTTTTTGTCAACATCTGTGGTAGTGTATACGATTTGTGAAAGGATTAAGATATTAGGAAGAAAAATACGTTAAAAAGATAAACCACAGGAAAAATAATTGAGAATTGAGTTGATAATATTAGAAATAAGATATATATAGAAAATTCTAATACTTCAAATATTAAAATTATATCAAATTTCAAATAAAATATATAACTTTCGCTTGACCACTTCATGAGTAATCGCTTGCTACAGAATTCAGAAACCACCCCATAGTTATTCACAATTATGAAGTAGCTTGGTTAACCATGACCGCTGACGAAGATTTGAATGTTGACGATAATGAAGGCAATGGCGATGAAGGAGACATCGTCAATCATTAGTAACTAATGCAAGCTATCGATTTTTGTGGCTTAGGACGAATTTAGAAAAAACATATTGAAATCTTTTCTGTAGTTCTTTGCAACTAAACATAGGGATCATGGGCAGAAGGAAAACTTTCACATTGAATTATCAAATATAAGATGCGTTTAAAACGTCAATAAAGTACATCAAAATCATAATCTATAAAAAAGTCATTATTGTTGTTGTTTTTGTTTTCTCTCATAGTCGTGTTGTTTTTATACATTAATGAACATGACATTGATGGCTGACAACAACAAACAATAAACAATTCTACGAGGTATTGTGCAACTATTAGGCCAAACTTTTGATAATTTTAATAAATAGACTAAATTTTTGTAAATTCATGTTTACTGTCAAGTAAAATTTTAAAAAAACCACATCTTTTTCATCACCAAAAAAAGCCTAGCGCACACTTTGCTCGTCCTCAAACTCCGCTTCATTGGTTTGCTCATCCCCACGTTAAATACTTGTGTGTCTTCAACGTGGGACTTCTAAGTACTCTTGAAGCTAGTGGAATTTGAAAGTGTCTCTAAGACACGAAGTTGACGAGGAGTAACAGTGTCGCCGTTCCATGAAGGCTTTTTTTTTTAAGTTGTAACATAAATTGCCGGTAAAAACGACAAGCTTACAAAAAGAAAACGCATGTCGTTCTTACTCAAAAGCTAAACTGTAATTTTAATTTTTAATGTTTTCTAATAATCGGCATTGTATAGATTATTGAACGTGAAAAAGTGTACATAATTTTCTTTTCATATTAAAAAAAGGCCGGCTCCAAAACGACAGAAGACCGACATGTTTCGTGATGCAAAATATAAGCGACATGTCGTTTCCTACATCATCAATCAAAAAAAAAAAACCAAAGCCGCTCTTTCCTCTTCCTCCTCCCCCTGCTGCCGCAAAGCTCAGCTCTGGGTCGGCGATACAGTGCCGTTCGCTGTTTTTGCTTTTGGTTCAGCTTTGGAAGACACAGAAGCTGAAAGAGAGAGTGAAATAGGACTCTGAAAAAAAATGGAAGAAGACGGAGAAGTGGTGGTGACTCCAGGGGAGGTTCTTGGGAAAGCCTCGGACTTGAAAGCCGGGACCGGCGCTTACGTGTCTACTCAGGACCACGCCGTCTACGCTTCTCTCACTGGATTCCGCAGCTTTCTATCCCCTCTTCCTGACGATCCTGACCAGGTTCGCCTTCCCTCTTCTCGACCCCTCTCTCTTTTTCTCTCTCTCTTTTGGCTTCTAGGGTTTCAAGCCTATGATGCGCTGTTGCTATTTGGTTGCTTCGGAAATGCATGAAAATAGTTGAAGAAGAAATATTAAAATGTGAATTAAGCAATTAAGTCTGTGAAGATTTTGTCTAATTGGGGAATCTTAATCTAATCCTTTTCATTCTTCATTGTGGTGATACTAATTGATACTTTTTTTGTTCGATTGTTAAAGTTGATGTTTTGACGGATTTTGCGCTTTATTAGGTGATAAAGAAGAAACGTGTTACTTAGTTTTCATTGAAGATTTCATTCTAGACATATTTAGTATGAAAACTGGGTCGTGCTTGTGTAAAAATGCTGTTGTTTCTTTGTGATTACTTCTTTAGCGATATGCAAGTTAAGTTAAAGATAATGGTGGCTTTAACATTTCTTTGAGTGATGTTGTAAGTGCTAATCTCTATTGTTTGCAGAGGCCTACTGTGGAAGTAACCGGTCACAAGGCCCATGGTCCTGTTCCGGAGCCTGGATCCATTGTCATTGCTCGAGTAAGTGCCTACTTACTTGAGAATATTGGTAAATTTTTACAAGCTTATAAAAGGCAATAAGCTTTCTAAGCCTTCGTGTTTCCTTTGTGTCTATTTTATAGCTTATGAGCTAAAACTTGTAGCTAATTGCTTCGTTTTGCTAAGTGCACTATTTTAAGAATTGAGTTTCAGAATTGTAGAGATTTTATTGCTGTTTCTAATCTTATGCTCTTTCTCTGGAATTTCATAGGTTACTAGGGTGATGGCTAGAATGGCTTCCGCTGACATCATGTGTGTTGGCACCAAGTCCGTGCGAGAAAAATTTTCGGGCATAATTAGGTACTTGGTTCATAAGATATTTGGTTAGTTTATTTTGTATCTCTGTTGTGCATGATTTTAGGTCTATGGTTTCTGCAATGATAGTAGCTGTAATTTATTGTGAACTGTTGTGGCTTAGCTTTTGTGATGTGATTTTACATGTGTATAATGACTAAGCCTAATATGCCATTATAACATGCTATTTTGCTAATATTTTGACGATGTGTAAAAACAACTATTTTCTTGACAGGCAACAAGATGTTAGAGCTACGGAGATTGATAAAGTAGATATGCACTTATCGTTTCGTGCCGGTGACATTGTTAGAGCTCATGTTGTATCCTTTAAATGAATTGCCTCTGTCACTATATTATGAAAAACAATATGATTTTCAATTGTAGTTGTCGTACTAATTGACAGCATTTTGCGAGATAATAAAAAGAAAGCTAAGATTGTCTCATTCCCCTTTTAAGACGGGGACGGATTTAGTCATGCAATCATGACCAAAACTGCACTTAGGAAATCCTGAAATAAAGACAAGTTTATAACATGGGACAGTAGTTATTTTATTGTCGTTTTTTTTATTCAGTTTGCAAAAGTGCTGTCTTCGTGGTTTGAGTTTGGTCTTTGCTGGCTTTACAATTTACTAGGATTAAAACATTATGTCTTACACCACTGAGTAGAAGTCTGACCATTGTGATCGGAATGAAATAACTTGGGTGTGGGTTTTAAGGGTCTGCAGCTATGCTTCTGATTTCATTTGGTGTTGCACTATTTGTTTATATTGATTTTAGTGTTTCTTGCCATGAGCTAACCCCACAGCAAGAAGTCACCATGTTATATGGTTATTCTCGGTTTCCAACCGTAATTTATATTTGTTATTATATCAACTGTTAACGAAGTGGGTTTTCCTTAATTCTTTATAAGTTATCTCTTGGTGATGCAAGGGCATATTATCTATCAACTGCAAAAAATGAATTGGGTGTTGTATCTGCAGAGAGTGCGGCAGGTAAATATATTCTTGTTGATTTAATTCTAATTTGATGCTACATTTTACAATGGGGTAACCAGGAACAGACATAAGCATGTGTAAAATAAATACCTGTCTTTTAGCTTTGCTATAATTAATTTTTGATGCTGCCTTAACTTGTGATATTTTTGTTTTCTTTTCTAGGTGCAACAATGGTTCCAATTAGTTGGACAGAGATGCAATGCCCACTGACAGGGCAAGTTGAACTAAGAAAGGTTGCCAAGGTTGGAGGATTGCAAAATAAAGTAGAATGAGAAAATTACCCTCTTATTGTACTTTTTTCCTGGAAAAGATAGAGAGAGAGAGATCACAAATTGGGCATTTCAATGATACGTAGTTTTAGTGAGTTTGGGGTATATGTTATAGACAGTTTTGAAACAGTTGCGTTTACATTATGTTGTCTTAACCTAATTCCGGGACAGACAGTACCCCAAAATTGGTCATTTGTTTCTGAGCAACAAATTAGCCTTTGTTTCCATAGCAAAAAGCTCTTTGCGACTATAGTGTAAAGTAAAAAATAGTTACAGTGTAAAGCTTTCGTCCATTGTTAAAAGTTCTTTGCAACTACAATGTTGAGTAAAAAGCAGTTTAGCAACAAATTTTGGTTCTAACCGCTATCCCAATCAGCGTATCCTAACTTTTAACCTCGTCGTATTCTAACTTTTAACCCTCGTGTGAAAGAGTAAAGCCACTACCTGATAGAACGTATCATTCATAACAAATGGTCCATGGTTTTCAAGCCACATAATGGATGTTTGATGAGCAAAAAGATTTCTAGAACGTGTTCCAAAGACTCAAAAACGACCCAAAGGGGATACAGGAGGACACGACACCGTTTAAGCTTTAGCCTTAGCGCATTACTGCAATATTTGACTGGGCCACCCAGGAAAGAAACATGTGAAGTTGAACTCGTTAGAGTCCTTCTAAAAATCTAGTTTTGGATTTTGTTTATCCATCAAAATTTGGAGAATTCCCAAAATAAATAGAGTAATAAAAAGTGGGAAATTCTGTATCCAGAACAAAAAATACACAATTTTGGTGAAAATGGCTGCTGCTAGTATTGCGCTTCTTCGACCCACCTCGAATCTCAGTTCCACAACAACTGCCCTCGTCTCAATCAGAAGCACCAACTTTGCCCGTTGTTCGACATCCCTCAGATTCTTCTCAAGAAAGCAGAGGCCACTGAAGTACAAGTCGTTTGCCGTCTCATTAGCTCTCACGGAATCAGATTCCCCAAAATCCTTAGAACCTGACCCTCAATCCCTCCTTCAACAACTCGCCGTAAGCACCGATTCTCCACTCCTAACTCACTGCCCCCGCAGCTTATTTACTCTATTAAGAATCAAGATTGCTCTTTTCGTTCTATAATTAGCTTTTTTTTTTTTTTTTTTGCAGGATAGTTTTGATCTTCCACAGGATTACTTTTCACAGCTTCCAGGCGATCTTCGTCTCGATGTGAGTTTACTTGTTTTTTTTTAATTATTTATTTATTTATTTTTGGATGCACCGTCGTTTGTAGGGCTGTAGAGTGCAAACTTTAAAAAACACGATGTGTCGTTTCTAGGGATAAAACGACGGCGCGTCTTTGTAAAATGACGTGTCACTTTAGATATAAAACGACGGAATCCTTCTGAGACGACGTCTTCGTTTCTTACTTTTTTCAACCGTCGTGTCGTTTCGTAGACGCGAACGAGAGAGAAATTCTAGGTTAGAAACGACGTTTTTTTAACGAGTAAAGCGCCAAGTGTTTTTTTTGTTGGCTTCCGAAATGATGTGCGGTATAATTATCAAACAAAACGACAGCCAGCCTATCCCATAAACGACAAAACTTTTTTAGCAGTAAATAACAGCCAACTTAAAGTTAAACGGCATGCAGTACAAACGACATAATTCTAATCTCTGTGTTTCTGGTGTGTGTCTATATATATATATTTTTTAAGAACCTAAATGATGTTACTTCTTGTGGTTTTTTTCTTGACAGTTTTTTTTTTTTATTTTTTATTTTTGGCTATGGTGAAGCTTAATGATGCAGCATTTGATCTTTCAAACGGACCGGTCGTTGATGAGGTATGTGTTTTCTCATCCTCTGCCCCATTAATCTGATTGATTTAGCTACGATAAATTTCCAACCAAATGAAAAATTACCTATTTTTTGGTACAATTACAATTACAAAAGAAATCATTTTCTTGTTCAGTGTGGTAGAGAGCTTGGAGAGACACTGTTAAACCTCTCTAGAGCATGGGAACTAGCTGATACATCGACTTCCTATACTTTAGTTAGCAAACTCCCTAAATTGGAGGCGTCTTTGACAGACAATGCCAAATCAGGCAAGACAGAAACCATATGCACAATATTCTGCGTAGACATATATTAGACTGTTTAGCTTATTATCTGGTTGTTCGTTCAGCGCTCGGAAAGCGCTTGGTTTCTGCTGGAAGAAGATTCCAGGCCATGGGGCAGTACGGCCAAGGCGAGCTACAAAATGTATGTATCATTGCTACGCTCTTGTGTTAAATTCCGGAACTCACTCTTTTTAAGTATCTCACTGGTCAATTTTCTTTTGATCTTAGTTCATTATCTTTTTAAGATGTTGAATTAATGTTATGTTGGGCCATTCAATGAAAATAGATTGCAAAAGCAATGACTGCAACCGGGAGGCGTCTATCTGCTATTTCGATATCCACCGTGACAGACGAACAGCCAAAGACCGAAACCAGGATGTTTAAGGTTAGTTCATGATCAGTTGTTGCAATTTATAGCCAAAAAATAATAATAATAATAAGGCTAACATGAAACTTAACACCATGACTTCGCGTTGTGAAACTGCAGTTCGGGGAACTTCAAGTGGAACTAACATCCGATAAAGCCAACATTGGCGCTGTCATCGGTATTGTCTTCGGGTAATAGTTGTCCCATAATTAACTGCATAAAGGGGCATATAACAGAAAAAACTGTGTTGACTATTTTGTGAGAAAATTCAAATGTAGGATACTTTCATGGGAAATAGCTCAGGGAATTCAAAGCATTCCAGAGAGTTCGTTGCAGTACGCAAACGACAACGCATTGCTGCTAGCTAAGGTTAACGCTTGAAGAAAATAACCGAAATGATTATCTTCGTTCTCTCCTTTTACCTAACATCCACGTCCTAAAATCTGGAATCTTGTGGTTGCAGTCTTTGAGAGGAGCTTTACTTGCATTATTCTATTCATCAACGGTTTTGTCTGCCTTTACCTCAGTGGGACTAGTCTTACTAGCAAGGCAACTCAAGTCAAAGGAAGAGTGAGATTTGATTTCTCTACCATCACAAGTAGAGTTTATCAACACCGACTAGGATCATGAAGTGAAATTAATGTTGTTTGATAACAGTAGAACTGTGATCAACTATTTGTATAGAAAGAAAGACCAGATTGATCCATTGTGCATCTCAAAATGTTTATGAAAATGAACAAATTGATCATAACAGAACCTTAAAAGCTCATTGTTTTTTGGTAATAAATAAATAAATAAAAGTCAACTCAAATCCCAAGTTTGATATACGACGTGGAAGACAAAAAATTTAATGCTGACATAAAAGTTTTGTCAACTAACTCAGCGAATAGTAGCTTCTATGATTGAGACGGTTTTGTTTTTTTGGTATTATTTTGGGATGATTCCTGCAACTTGTTTATATGGTTAGTTATTGAAAGCTCTCTGTAGAATTAAGAATTGGGATTTCTTTCGTAGTTAAAGGAGAGATGTTTTTTATTTTTTTTCTTCAAGTTGACAGTTTTTATAATGTAATATATACTTAGCACAGTTATCAAGTATCAACATTTATGATCTTTTACTCTAATCTTCTCGACAACTTGCCACACTTATCAACAATTTCAACGATATGATATTTTACCGTAATTATCAACATCAACCTACTCATTGAAAATGAAAGCCACAGCAAGAACAGTGGTCCATTCATAATGTTCTTTATTCTCATACGAAAAATATGATCCCCATTAATGGGTTTTGTAAGCAGAGAAGGTTTAAAAATGTCACTTCCCTAATGCCATTATTGTTTTGAAATTATAACTCTACGACAACAAGACTGGACATTTGGTTAGCCACTTAAATATTTCATAACAATTAATTTTCAACTGCTCAATAGAACATGCGTATTGCTGTCGCAATCTAAAAGTTCATCCAAGTATCAAATATCTATTGCTAATTCCATTATTATATGGATCAAAATACTAATAAATTGTGTTATAAAAACTGTTTTAGGGTTTGAATGACTCCAGCTCCCAGTGAGGGGGCAACTTCTTTGCTTCTTTTATAACCCTTTGGATTAAATTAAACAAAATTTCTAATTTTCTTTTCTTTGCTTCTTTTTTTTTTGTCGTTACGTTCCATGCATATATATATATATATGTTATGCACGCTATAATTTAATATTAAACGACTTGTCGGCAAGTGAGAAACAAATCAAACGACGACGGTGGAGATTTGCGGATTCACAGAGTAGATCACCACGCGTAAATTATAAAGAAATATAAAGAAAGTTGTAAACTTTTAAACAAATAGTATGATATTTGTTTAATACTGTCGAGTCCATTTTTCTACGAGTCTGGTATAAAATTTATAAATCTAGACGTATTTTTTATGCCAAAGAAGGAATCCCATTTTCAATAATTTACATATTAACCAATTATGTCCGGTCTAGATTCTTCCGTTGAAGTGTGGCCCTACTGACGTACGCATGTTGTTTTAATTAATCAAATATCTAATTTCAAGAATTTCCCTCAACTCTCTTACGACATCTAATGGAAAAAAAAAAAAAATTGTATAAAAGTAAGACGGTTATTAATTTGCTGACATTTGGAGTAGAAACCTGTTATTTCCTTAATTAATTTTGTAAGGAATGCAACATGCCATAATTTATATGCATTTCCTTTAAGAAAACTAATTTCTCTTTCGCTCAAGTAAGCAGACATTAACATTATAAATTTATAATACATTATAATTAAGAAAATCATAATGACTCTGCTAATTAATAGCTAAATTAAATCAGAAATAGTTTATAATTTGCTTAGAATCCAATGACTTAACCCCCCCTTCCCTTGAGGGTAGACTTTGAGATATTGAAAGTGAAGAAAAACTGTGGCATGTCATGGTGCGTATTAGTCATTAATAATAATATAAATCTCTTATTATTGGTATATGATGTTTGGAATGAAACCTTACAAAAAATAATTAATTGGATTTAGGGCATCAAACGTAATCAACTTTAATTTAGCATATAGTTCACTATACGTTTGTGGGTGCGCAAAAGGACAAAAATATTGTTATTCTCCAACCTTTCTAAATAAAATGCAAGTTAGGATTATTAATACTATTAGTCCTTGAATGAGTAGTATATGACTTTAGACTTTAGACTTTTTTATTTTGGAAAGTAATTCTTTGAACTTTTTTTTTTTTTTGACAACCACCTCTGAAATTTCAGAGTTGATTACATCTGAGTCATATAATAACTTAACTTCTACAAAAATGTTATACTAAATGCAAACTATTAATCTCGCTTTTGTTGTTAAAAAGCTTTAAAAACTATAACATTTTTCATTTAATGTAACTATTTATACAAAAATTTCAATTACCACACAATTGGAACGTGAATATGTATAGAAGATTTCATAAATCATTTGCCAATTTAATGTCAGTTAAGGATTAAAACTAACAAGAAATCAAAGTTTACGAAGTAATTTGTCAAATTTAATAGTTTATAAACTAAAATGACACAATACTCATAATAATTCGAGAAATAATAATTCTATTAACCTTACATACCTCGGCAACACTACTAGGTACTATGAGAATGGATCATATACTAAGGCGACAAGCGAAATATTAGCAGTTACAGTTCTTCTTAGAGCCATCCAAAAGCCACATGACGCAAAGGCGTCTAACAGAAATAATTGACAACGTTAAGCAAAGATTAGCCAACAACATGCATATATATCTTCTTTTTGTTTCCTCTTTCATCAAAAAGTACATATTTGTCAATATAACTACGATCGCTTCATATGTACTATTCAGGTATTAATATCAGGGTACATACACAACATATGCCTACATATGACTAGTAGATTGAGTTTCATATGAAATTTTGGTCATGATAAAATTATTCCCGACTTTATATTTTGAGGAGTTATTATAATTAGTAATAATTAATAACAACAATAATTAAAAACTTAAAAGCATGCTATGAAATATAAAGCATATTGTTATTATGCTTAGTAATCATTGATTTTTAACTAATAATAGATTGAAACCAACTATTTCTCCCCCTCTTTGAAGGGTTTTAAAAATGTATGCATTGTTTAAGTAAGTAGTTGTCCCTTCCGTTACCATGTTGTGGAAAATCGTTAATTAGGTATGATTATGACTTAAATTAAAGGCAATTTGAGTAAGAACCAACACAACACTATTTAATTTTTTTTTTCAAAAAATATAAAATAAAATAGTAGAATGAGGTCATTTTCGTTTTATCTTGTGTCCATCATTCACCCTCTGATCCTCATGACTGAACACCCCATATCATTTTCGTAAAATTTAAAAAAAAGGTTAAAGAAAATTTAAAATTAAATAAATAATTTTTTTTTCATCAAAAAAAGATTTTTTTTAAGTATCAAAGTATTTTAGTTTTTTTTTTTTAAAGGAAAGAGGAAAATAACTGTAGCTTTTCCTGTATTTCCAAGTTCACACACACGCCAGTCTCTCGTTTGTCTCTGTATATAAGTTAGAACCACAAGAGTCTCTTCCTCACTTTCTCCATCTCTCTCTCTCTCTCCAAACACTCCCTCCACCAACACAACAATGGCCTCTCTCACGTGCACAGCCTCCGACCTCTCCGCCCTTCTAACCACCACCTCCAACTCCAGCGCTGCAGCAGAGTTCCTCTGCTCCCGCTTCAACGCCGTATCCGACAAGCTCACAGCCACCACCTACGCCGTCGACAACACCTACCTCCTCTTCTCCGCCTACCTCGTCTTCGCCATGCAGCTCGGCTTCGCCATGCTCTGCGCCGGCTCCGTCCGCGCCAAGAACACCATGAACATCATGCTCACCAACGTCCTCGACGCGGCCGCCGGTGGCCTCTCCTACTACATCTTCGGCTTCGCCTTCGCCTTCGGGGCTCCTTCCAACGGCTTCATCGGCCGCCACTTCTTCGGCCTCAAGAACTTCCCTTCCCAAACCGCTGACTACAGCTTCTTCCTCTTCCAGTGGGCCTTCGCCATCGCCGCCGCCGGCATCACCAGCGGCTCCATCGCCGAGCGGACACAGTTCGTCGCTTACCTCATCTACTCCTCCTTTCTAACCGGCTTCGTCTACCCCATCGTCTCCCACTGGTTCTGGTCCGCCGACGGCTGGGCCAGCCCGGTCCGAACCGACAACGACTTCTTATTCGGATCCGGAGTCATCGACTTCGCGGGGTCGGGCGTCGTCCACATGGTTGGCGGCATAGCTGGACTATGGGGCGCATTCATCGAAGGCCCAAGACTCGGCCGCTTTGACCATACGGGCCGGTCCGTGGCCCTACGCGGTCACAGCGCGTCGCTCGTGGTCCTCGGCTCGTTCCTGCTTTGGTTCGGTTGGTACGGTTTCAACCCCGGTTCTTTCCTCACAATCCTGAAAAGCTACGGCAACGGTGACCGCGATTACTACGGTCAATGGAGCGCGATTGGGAGGACAGCTGTCACCACCACATTGGCGGGATGCACAGCGGCGCTGACGACTTTGTTCGGGAAAAGACTACTCGTCGGTCACTGGAACGTAATCGACGTGTGTAACGGCCTACTCGGAGGATTCGCCGCCATAACCTCTGGATGCTCGGTGGTCCAACCGTGGGCCGCGATCGTCTGCGGCTTCGTCGCCGCGTGGGTCCTAATCGCGCTCAACAAGCTGGCGGAGAAGGTGAAGTACGACGATCCGCTTGAGGCGGCGCAGCTGCACGGCGGGTGCGGCGCGTGGGGGTTGCTCTTCACGGGGCTCTTCGCGACGAAGGAGTACGTAGGGGAGGTGTACGGAGGTGAAAACAGGCCGTACGGGCTGTTCCTGGGCGGTGGAGGGAGGCTGTTGGCGGCGCAGGCTGTGCAGATTATGGTGGTGGCAGGGTGGGTGACGGCGACGATGGGGCCGTTGTTTTACGCGCTGAACAAGCTGAAGCTGCTGAGGATCTCCAAGGACGACGAGATGGCGGGCTTGGATATGACGAGACATGGAGGTTTTGCTTACGTGTACCATGACGAGGATCCTTCGGTTAGGCGTGAGTTTATGATGAGGAAGATTGAGCCTGTTAATGGAAGTACAACCAGTCCCTCCAGTGGAGACGAAAATCACGTTAACGTACGGACGTTGAATGTATGATTAAATAATTGCAACTTCTGTAACTTTCTCGAGAGAATTCTAGCTTCGTTTGTTAATTTCCTTGCTTGATGCAAAAAGTAATGGTGAAATGAGTATTCGATACAAGATATAGAGTCGGCAAACACACGATGGTTTGTGATAGTCAATTCAGTGAAGAAGTGGCAAAACTGGTGTGTATTTGTGTCAAACCAATTACCAATTCAGAATTAGTAGTTGTACGCACAAAAAATAAAATAAAATAAAAAATCTGGAGCGCCTGATATTGTCTTGGCAATATTGCTGTACTTAATTTGTGATTGGAATTGATAAATTTGGTTTGTTAGTAATTTGATTTGAGGTTTAGGTCACACCATGAAGCTTTTTTTTTTTTTTTTTTTTTATTAGAATCATAAATGGAGTTACTTTTGCAGTCAGGTCCCATGCCAAAACTGGACCATGCCTATTTTACCTAAATCCCAGTCTATTTAAATGGTAAACGTTACCTCCTTGACTTTGGCAAGAAAACGACGCTTGCAAAATATATAAATGTAACGTAGAGTTAACACCTCAATTACCACAAGATATAGAGTTTCATTCTCTTACTCAAGTTAGGGAAAAAAGACAAAAACTGAACTTATATAAGATTCATAGATATTGGTCAAGAAGATGATAAAATGGAATTATACCAAGAGAATCATAAAATGGAGAGGCAGCAACGAAAGACCATGTATTAAGCAAGCAGAAGAGAATTTTAATTTAGCAAAGTGAAATTTAAGATGCAAAAAATCATACAACAGCCATGAACTAGCTTGTCATTACTTAATTTAATTCAAGACGATTGGTTTTCATTGATAAGGCAATTCTCTCATCTTCTTCTTGTTAAATCAATAAAGTGATTATATGTCCACCCGGATCTTTTTTCCTTTGCTTTCTTTTTTTTTAATGCATTTATTTTCATTTTTCCCTTCTTGGGATAATACTGAAATATAAACGATACACATGATTTATGAATACTACATGTACAACTTACACCAATTTTATTCTTCACAAGGAATTGATTCTCACATTCAACCATATTCAAGTAATTATTAGCTCTTCAACATTGTATGCAAATATCAGAGAATCAATTCTCAACTGAGCAAGTTATATTTGCCGTTGAGAAACACACATAAATAAAGGTCATGATCATAAAAATGTGAGTAGTAATTAACAAGCTATCCAGACTGCAATTTGTTCTTGAAAGAAAATCAGTAGAAAAATAAACAAATAAATAATTTTATCACAATAACCACTTTAGTTTTCCACCACTAACCTTGCCTCTAGTAACAATGTTACTTCTTTGCCAATCCTGTTATAGAGAAAGGAAAACTGACCCAAAGGGATGGTGTATGAATTGCATCCATTCATGTTGGGATTGAAAAGGAAAAAGAAAAAGAAAAAAAGGAAAAAAAGAAACGAAATGGTCCATGCCCATAACTCCTGCCAACCACTACTGCTGTGTTTTAGTAAGATTTAAAGCTCAACAAGCATACCAGAATTTATGCTGATCAGCCAGTTGTTGATGGTCCCACTTCATGGTCTGAGGGCATTTTCAAATGTTGAAATTAACTGTGAAACACTACCAGTCATTGAAATATCTATCTTTGTGTTATCTATCTCTATGGAAAGAGACATACATACATACATATATATATATATACACGTATATATAATTTGGGTTAATTAGTTAGAAGCTTTACGGTATGTTTGTTTCATGCATTTTTTGAGCTCAATGGACTCAAATTTAGATTCGAGTATCAAGAATCTTTCATATACGTATTTGTTTCCCCCAAGAACCGAATCATTAGATTATTAAGAATCCAAGTTTTCAGAGTTCTCATCCCCTTAAATTTTTGATACTCGAATATCTTTACTACAGTGAAAACTAAAATTCTCTCTTCTATATTTGAGAAAAAAAATCATAACCTCTTCATTTGATATCCAATTGAGATAATTCTTTTTCACTGTGTTCTTAATGAAGAGAGGAATAAATCAAGATCTATATTGCATATTTTTTAATATCATTAACATTAAGATTTTATTAGATTTATTAATAAATTAAAAACTATCTTCACTACCTCTTCAAACACAAATTCTAATTTATTTCATATTCAGATTAAAGCTTAAATGCACATCCATTTAAATTATTAACTTAAATCTTAATTTAAAATACACTAACTCAAATTAAATCATTAATTCGAATTCATTTATGAAATGAACCCATAGAATCTTACGTGATCTAGTTAAACTGAATTAACTGGTCAATGACTGCATTTATGCTACATCTACGTCCAACTTCCAAGGGTTGAATATGTGTAACGATCCTTTGCCATAATAATTGTGCTAGACCTTTAGGGGAACTTATAAATCTTGAGTTATACAATTTCTGGGAATTAGAAAGTCTGCAATTCTGCATATGCTTTCATTTGCCGGGAAAAGGAGGATGAAATAACTACATACTTTTCAAAATATATGAATAATATCTTTTACAAGTGTCTACGGCCATCGATCGATGCATGAAAATCACGGTGCTAGAATTTTACTTTGCTTTCAAAATATTTTCGTTGAAAATAGACCTAATATTCTAAATATTACTTTAGATTTGTGGTCAAGGTTTTTCCTAACTTTTTGCATGAGAAAAGATTTCAACGCCAAAAGGCTTGGACGTGGCTCCAAATGAGTGCGGGTAAAGGTTTTAACGTTGATCAACTCATAGGGACCACAAAACACAAACAATCGGCGAGAACTAATAGACACTGAGACCAAAATGTGTCATTCTTCCGACTCTTCCATTGATAGATAAAAAAATCAATTCCAACTAAAATTTTTAATTGTTGTAATATAAAACTTTCATATGTTATGATATTTAATTTTAAATATATTTTCCAAACACTTTACTAGTTTGATGATTAACTTTTTTTTTGTTTATTAATTTTTGTATAGATATCTATTTTTTAACTATTAAATCTACATACTAAAATAATTTTGATGAAATCTAACGTTAGGATCCCCACAAAATAAATCCTTTTTTTTTATTTTTTTCTAAGAGTAGGCAAATTTACTTGGTTGGGTTTCATGACCCCACCGCCATGTCTTTGCATTGACGTGCTTTTTGTGGTTCAGGGCTTGAAGGAACAGTACGTGGCTCAGCCACGGCATTGTAATTGCTCCCACAAGAGTTTTTGTCACGTTTTGTAAGAAATAGCTTCTTGCACTTGGAGCTAAATGTGAGGTGCAAACTTGTAGAAAACAAAACTCCTTTCCCCCAGGTAGTGTTGCCATCCTTGAATTCATTTTCAGTTGTTCAAACTTTGCTCGTCATGTTTGTCGGCACTTTCGAGATCCCCCTTTCATCAAAAGTATTGAGCCAAAAAGGCAAAGTATAATCCTTCAACAGTAGGCACTAGCATCCTTAAAAAACGGAGTAAATTATATTGTCACATTTTAAATTATTCGCCTATACTTTTAACTTTTAATCTTGACAATATGTGGTGAGAGAGCCGGAAATTTTTGTCAATGCCTTTGGGCCTGATGTTCAGTATGATGGCCATACTGTTTGGTGAGGAGGTGACTTCCACTATCGTTGTAGGGGTTAAAACAAAAAAAAAAAAAATAATAAAAGCTATGAGATTAATTTTTATATCCTTTGTGGGGCTATATATACATATATTACATAATGCAATATATTCATGTACATATTTTTTGAAAATAAAAAATATTTTAGTGGGGGCTTAGGCATTGGCTCTGTGTAAGGCCAGCAATTTCGGACACGTATGATGATACGATACGAAAACGACACGAGATAAACGAGGTTTGGACCACATGTTTATTAATTGTATCATAAATAGGTTGGCATGAATAACAAGAAAATAAACGGATTAGATTTGTGCTAACAAGCTAAACACGCCTTAACACGTTTAATTAAACGGGCCGTAAATGTGTTGATACGTCATGACACGATCCGTCCATTTATATCACATTTAAACTTAAAGATAAAAATATTTGAAATATTTATAGTAGGTTAGAATTAATTAGATATTATGTTTTTGTTAATTTTCTTTATTGGTTTTTTTAAAAAAAAAATAATTTTTTTTTTTAATTTAAGCATTATGCAAGGTCAAGAATTGAACCTTGCACCTTAATTCTCATGTTTACCACCACCACACTAGGCTTCTAGGTAGTGTTTAATGATAGCTTTTATTATATTTATTATGATTTTTTGCTTTTGATGCAAAAGTGAAACAAGATGACTCTCTAACTCTTCTATAATTATGCCTCAGTTTCGTTTCCACCCTCTCTGAAGAGTAGAAAATGAGAAGACAGTTTAAAATATTTAATAAATTAAAAATTTTAAAAAATAAAAATACAATTTAAAATGTTTAATAATTAAAAATTATTATATTATTTACGTAAAGTTTTTTAAATTTTTGTTGGTTTTAATTGAAATTATGTAGTAAAAAAATCAAATATAATTTTTTTAATTATGTAAAAAATAATATATAGTAAAAACAATTAAATATTAACTTTTTTAATCGTGTAGTAATCGTGTCGTGTTATACGTGTTATTAGAGTGTCGTGTTCTTGTTTATATTTTGGGCACGTTTATTAATCGTGTCGTATTCGTGTTTAGTTTAATTATGTCGTGTTATAAACGTGTTGGCACGAACATAACACGCGAACACGATTTGTCAGTCCTAGCTCCGTGCATGGTAATATACACCTTAAATTTTGAAATAATTAACAATTAAAATCTAATAGCTAATAAGTGTTAAAAAATATAAACAATATTCATCACGAAATTCACATGCGAATGTTCTTAACGGGCTTGTCATTTAAAAAAAATTAAAGCTCAACGTATGAAAAAAAAGTACTTAATAAAAATTAAAAATGGCTATGAGATCTAGATTACCAATGATTTCAAAGTTTATAATGTATTATGCTAAAGTTAAAGTTTGAGGTGTATTATACAATGTAATTTACTCAAAAAAGAAGTTAGGCACTAGCCATGAGAAAATGGCACTAGCCGAAGTTGACTGGCCGAATAATATGGGCTTCTGTTCAACTTGGACTTCTAGGCCCTACAACACTAGCCCATCTCTAAGCTGTTTGAAGCGCTGAATTTGTGATATGGCATGGATGGAAGAGAGTACTGCCTGCAGTTAAAAGCCCAATCGGATCCATGGCGACTTTGAGGAGAATCCAAATCCTACTCGTTCGGCTTGAAGAAATTTAAGCATGATAGAAAAAGAACAGCATTAAGTATCCGAATATACTACCATAGAAAGAGCTTAGTCTAATTTATCCCTAAAAATAGTATAGGCGAATAACTTAATGTAAGAAATGATAGAATCGTAACTAGACATTGGACTCGATTCTTAGCCTAATTCACACGCAATTGAGTGACGAAGCTGAATTACATTTTTAAGGACAAATGTAAAAGTGTAAAAATACTACACGTGTTTGTTTATGGTATAACTTAACATACAATATGAATAATAGTGTGACATAACTTTTTTTAAACATAACATGAATAAACCTTAAATATGCAATTGGCATGGGCCAGGTATTTCTTTAAAGGTTAACAACTCAAATAATCCAATCATGTTTATTGAATTAAAATATGTCTCTAGTTTATAAATATTCTATATATGTCCTGAAATGATATCATTAAAATAATTTTATTACTTAATTATATAGTATAAAATAAATATCATTAGAATAATTAGTACATAATCAATATATTTTAAATATTGTATTAAATTTTAATTTCATAATAATAATTTGGTTATATATTGTATTTTTTACTTCCTATAAAGAGCCCATTATTCTTGGAGAAATTGACTTGTTTATTATCTATCTATTGCTTTGTTGGATAATACGTATTTGCGTGCATGTGACTGTGAGTGCGTTTTTGCTGTGATGTAAATCATATCCCTTTCATTTTAGCTTCTCGTCTGTTCAATATTTAATCTCTTCTGTTTTTTGTTTTTTTTAAACAATGTCATGACCATGCAGCTTTTCCTGATGTTTTGTTTCGTTTCATTTCTCTATAGTTCAGTAGATATAGTAATCAAAAAACGCATGCGTATTAAGCATATTAACAAAAAAAAAAAGAAGCGTTTTTAAAGAAAGTAGGGAAAAAAAGTTTTCCAGAAAGCTAAAGGAGAAAAAAAAAAAAAACTTATCAAAAAGTAAGAAAACATTTTGTTTGGGCAAAAAATACATTTCCATTGAAAAAAAAATATATTTCGCAAAAAGAATAACAAAACATTTTAGGTTTCAAGCCCTTTGAGAACACCGTGTAAAACTTATTATCTATTTATATTTATGTTAAATATATTTCAATAAAATCCTCATATAATATATTCCACAAAAAAAAGGGGAATAAAAAGTTAATGGTAGAACCCTCACGATATAACAGTCATCAAAGTAGCGTGACATGTACGATCAAATTATAATTACATCAAAACACAACCATATACAGCATGGTACATGCATACAACTTGAATGTCTCGCTTTCTTCCTGATAGTTACGTTAATGGCTTTAAACGACCGTTATTTTTTTTATCTGGTGACGAACGATTCAGATTAATTATTACCTATGGGCTATTGTACCTACAATATATATAGATACATATAATTATTTATCATGAAGAACTCCTATCTGACCCAAGAAAAATGCGATGCGCATGACTCTATTACGTTTAATATTATAGCCTTACCAACTTGGATGTTTGAAAAGTAACGTCTTGTTCTTTTTGGACAGCCTTTTCGGCTTTCCAATATTATATAATTATTCCGAGTATTGCAAGTTGGGCAAAAGTAGAGTGCGATTAAGATGGAATTGTAATCTATTGAAGCAATTTATAGGAAAATTTCAATAACCATTATCATGACTTTCAGGGGATTGTTAGTGCGTTGTAGTGGGAATTACTAGGTGTTAGAACAAGTGCTTCCCTATGTTGGATTCAAGATGAGTACAATCTAAGCATCCGTTTGATGATGCTTTTTAAACTATATTTTTTTTTTATGATTTCAACTATTTTTACTATAATGTTTTTTTTTTATAAGATTTAGATAAAAAATTATTGAAATTATAAAGAATGGTTTAAACCGTTCTTTTAAACAGACGCTTAATTACGTTTATTTCTATATCTTATATAATTTTATGTCAATCTTTTCAAACCCTATATAATTCATTTATTTTTCTTTGAACATAATCAAGCTAACTTAGTGGGTGTTTGAAAGGGTGGTGGGAATCAGTAGTGGGAGCCACTTTTACTATAGCATGTGAGAGTTTTACACTGTAGTAATTTTTTTTCTTATTACTGTAACATGTGAAAATTTTTTACTGTTTATAACTAAGTTTGTGATAAAAACTGGTTTCCACGACTGCTAAACACCCTCTCAGCTTTCAACCATCCAAAAGTACTTCTAAAATGGTAAAAGGAGGAATGATGTCAAAGTTTACCCCTATTGAGGCACCTCTACCTCTAGCATACCTAATGAAGCGACCCTTCATTTTGTTTTGTTTTTTTTTTTAAACATCTTGAATCACTTTCTTCACCCCAATTTCGCGGTTTCCACAAAATCACATTATTCAAACCAAAAAAGGTATCCGATTCCTTCAATCCAAATCCAACATCCCCCCTTTTATTTTTTATAGCATAAAACCAAAACTATGCTTATTAACTTAAACCCACTTGCAAATGAGACATTTGGGTCATTGTCTCAAGGGCAATATATTAATATTTTTTTCTTATCCCCTTTTCATTTTCTAACATTCTAGCGGGCCTTGGAAGTTGGAACCAACAAACAAAAGATCTTTAAACCTCTATAAAAAGGCATAGGAAAATCCACAGAGAAAAATAAAAGAAAAAATATTTACTCCATTTATTCATGGTTAAATTTAAAATTTACCATTCCCTAAAAAAAATTTAAAATTTACCAAATTTACCTAATAATCAGTTTCGATAAATTCAAAATTTATTTGAGTTTATCCTGTAATCAAATTATACATTAATATTTATTATTTTTTACATAATATCTATTAATTTTTTGTTGAGAAACTCATTTTCAATAAATCTTCTTCTAAAATTAAGAATGCTAGATTTTTAACAAGTCTTTTCTGTTTTAGATTTTTGACAGTTATAGTAGTTAAAGTGTTATAAATATTTATATTTTAAATCGGTGCAGCTACAAATCCTTGTAAATAAAGAGTCAAAAATAACACACTTGTAGCCGCCCCAAAAAAAACAAATCAAAAAAGAAAAAAGAAAAAAGAAAGGAGGAGTCAAACTTCACACTCCATCGGATAAAAACTTCCCTCCTTTTTACACACCCACCGAACTGCCAACTCACACACACAGAGACGACGACTCCCCCACCCTCCTACCTCCTCTCTCTCTCTCTCTCTCTCTCTCTCATTTCTCTCTCTAACACAGAGCCACCGCTGTCTCTCTCTCCCTCTCGCGAATGCTCCATTGATGCGTTTCTTCTCCTTCAACCAAATCAGGAGCCAAGCAACCTCTCTCTCCAAGCTCGTATTGTTGTCCGACTCTCTCCTTCGCCGATTCGCCCGACCGCCCGCCCAACTAGGTCCGATCCTTCTGTGTCGACTTGGCCCGGAGATCGCCGCCGGAATCCATGGCAATACCTCCTCCGAAGTCGGCTATCTCCACCATAGGCAACGAGGTTGGCCTCGCCCGGCGGTTCTGGATCAAGTTCCGCAGAGAATCGGTTTTCGCCATGTACACTCCATTCACCGTCTCCTTGGCCTCCGGAAACCTCAAGATTGAAACTTTCTGGCATTATATCGCCCAGGATGTTCACTTTCTCAAGGCCTTCGCTCAAGCGTGAGTCATGAAATTTTCGTATTAAATCGTTTGAGTTACTTGTTATCATGGAATCTAAATCGAACTATATATTTCTTTTCTTTTTCCGACAGTTATGGAAGGAAAGCTTACGCCTTTGTTTCTTTCTGTTTTCTTTGATTTGATGCTTTTGGTTCTTGAGAAAGTTTAGCTCGAAAGTAGATAGGTGATATAGGATTCGTCCAATCAAAGAAAATCTATCGCAGAAATCTTGATAGCTTACCGTATTTTCTGTCTAGGGTTTAATAGAATCACAATCAAGCGCGTTTTTATTGGTGGTTTTATGTTCTTTCATAGTCTTTTTGGTGTCTTGGAATAGAATGGAAGATGGAAGAATGAGATAGTGGATGTAGATCGCTATGCTATTGGTGAGTGAATTTATGAAGAGTTGATTTTTACCGGTACTTATTTCTTTGTACAAGGAACGAGATTTTGGTTTTCTGTCATAAAAGTCTCGTTTTCTTGTTAGTTCCATTTGGGCTCTGAGAAATGCCGGTAAAGTTTAGCAAGAATTTTAGCAGTAGATAAAGACCTTACTTTTGTTATTTAGGAATTAAACTTTTTTAGGATTGGTTTGCACGTAATATGTTTATGGACCTTTTGCCCTTGCCTTGGTTTGTATTGATGCTAGGTTTTTGGAGATTTCATTTCTCTGTTTTATAGCCCAGCAAATTGAAAAGAAAACAAAGTAAGAGTTTCAAGCTGCAATCTTTGTTGGCTGACAAGGAAATAGTTTTAAAGGAAAGTTATAAATTGGAGATACTTCTCTTCGTAAAATTATGACCCAATCGCATTTCAACTATTAACCTTTTTTTGTAGCTTATGGTTCTCTAGAAACAAGAGAGGTTTGAAGTATTACTTATTTATTTCTTTTTGTCAGTTTTGTTGCAACCAAATAGAGGCTATATTTAGGAAATATATCAAGGAATTAATTGAGGTTGCGCTCCTTTTGTTTAGGTATGAATCAGCGGAAGAGTGTGCAGATGATGATGACGCAAAGCTTGCAATTTCTCAATTGAGGAGTGCTGTTTTGGAGGAGTTGAAAATGCACGATTCTTTTGTACAGGTATGAAGGGATCTTACTAGGGATGTAGGTAAATAGAGATTTGAATCTTGATACTAAATTATGATTTTTGAAACCGAAGCTTTTTTGATAGAGACAAGACAGAGTTCAGACGTGGAAGGAGGAGGATAGAATGTGGAGATAGGATGGGATACTCATTTGCTAAATGGTGTGATGTATAGGCATGCCTGATTTACATGCACGTTCAGGAAATTTTCAAAATTAATTATGCGGGACTTGTTTAATACATTTGTGAAACAATCTATTATGATTCTTGAGGGAGACAACGATTTTGCATTAAGTAGTTCCGCCAAATTATCTGGAAATTTGATCTCTTCTTTGTATGTTTATTGAGTTATATATTTTGCTTAGAAGTTATCGTCTTCATGGTCTAAATAAATGAGCCACACAGGAATGGGGTGCAGGCCTTGCTAAAGAGGGCTCTGTCAACTCTGCCACGGTGAAGTACATAGATTTCTTATTGGCAACAGCTTCTGGGAAGGTTGAAGGAGTTAAAGCTCCTGGTAAACTTGCTACTCCATTTGAGAGAACGAAAATTGCTGCTTACACGCTTGGTGCCATGACACCTTGCATGAGGCTGTATGCTTTTCTGGGCAAGGAGTTTCAGGCACTTCTGGATAACAACGAAGAGAGTCACCCATATCAGAAGTGGATTGACAATTATTCATCTGAAAGTTTTCAGGTTTGTAATATTATCGAAAGATGGAGTTTTGTCATCTTGATTCTGATTTTTATTCTGTCAAACTTTGCCTATTACAGTCTCGGAGGTTCATACATTACATAAATGACCTTCTTTACTCCAGCACCTCAACTCTTCTTATCTTTGAATTTAGGCATCAGCTGTGCAAACTGAAGAGTTGCTCGATAAACTAAGTGTCTCTTTGACAGGCGAGGAACTTGACATTATTGAAAAGCTTTATCACCAAGCAATGAAACTTGAGATTGAATTTTTTACATCTCAGCCGATTGATCAGCCAACTGTAGTTCCTCTGACGAAAGAGCACAATCCTGCAGAAGATCGGCTTATGATATTCTCTGATTTTGATTTGACTTGCACTGTTGTTGATTCATCTGCCATTTTAGCAGAAATAGCTATAGTAACTGCACCAAAATCTGATCAGGGTCAACCTGAAAGTCAAATTGTGCGGATGTCCTCAGCTGACCTCAGGAATAGTTGGGGCCTTCTTTCGAGTCAGTACACAGAAGAGCACGAGCAATGCATAGAAAGCATTATGCCTAGTGAACAAGGTAGATGCTTGTTCACCATTATTTTAACTAATTGAAATTTTTTATAACCATTTTTTAAAGATGCTTTGGGTTGTAAGTGTTCTTTGACTTCTTTGGCTTTGCAGTGGCGTTTAACTATGAACAATTGCGCAGCGCACTGGAACAACTTTCAGATTTTGAGAAAAGGGCGAATGATAGAGTGATAGAGTCTGGGGTACTCAAAGGTCTAAATCTTGAAGACATAAAAAAAGCTGGTGAACGTCTTATTCTTCACGATGGTTGTTCTGCTTTCTTTGAGAAAGTGGTTAAGAATGAAAATCTTAATGCAAATGTTCATGTCCTTTCATACTGCTGGTGTGGCGATCTCATCAGGTCAGCTTTTTCATCAGGTATGTATCTTCCCTGTCAAGTACTCCTAATCCTCGCAATAATCTATGCACAAATTTAAATCACTTTCCTTTCTTTGAAAGTAAATCTTTTCAGTACCATCTATACATCCCAGTACCTTACGTAAAATTTATTGATGTTATGTCTAGAAAGATTTTACAGACCTATCTTCAGTGAGTAGTATGCTTCTAAATTTTAATTATTAGTGAAGACAGCCCAACCCTTCTCTCCGTCTCTCCTTTTAATCTCAAAATGTAAGCTATCCAACTGTTCTTGTGACATGAATCTGTTTCAGATATTATCTTGTTTTTTAGCAGGGTCTCTTATACATTGGTGTATTGTTTCAACTTATCTCTGGTGTTGGCATATTTTTAGGTTCCAAGCATGCGTTGTGCTTGTACTTGGTCTCATTTTGAGATTTAGGAACTTCATGTCATGTTGAAGTTATTCCTCTTTAAGGATTTCCAGCTTCTTTAACTGTGAAAAAAGAAATTGTTTGCAACTAACTTTTCCTTCCTTTCTGGGACCAAATGTGATACGTGGAGAACTTATTTTGCTTCTACTGATCTTACATGCAATTCATACGTAGTTATTTATATATTTCTATATTTTCTTTGGTGCAGGAGGTTTACATGAGCTGAATGTACATGCAAATGAGTTCACCTTTGAAGGATCCTTTTCCACAGGTGAAATTGTTAAGAAAGTAGAGTCTCCCATTGATAAGGTTCGAGCCTACAACGATATTTTATCGAATACGAGCAAAGATAGAAAGAACTTGACTATTTACATTGGCGGCTCAGTGGGCGACTTGCTTTGTCTGCTTGAGGCAGATATAGGAATTGTGGTTGGGTCAAGTGCAAGCCTGAGGAGAGTGGGGGAGCAGTTTGGTGTTTCATTTATTCCACTGTATCCTGGCGTTGTTAAGAAACAGAAAGAATACGTTGAAGGAAGCTCTCCTAATTGGAAGGGATCGACCGGCATTCTTTACACAGTCTCTAGTTGGGCCGAAATACATGCTTTTATTTTGGGGTGGTAGAATTTTTTTTTTTTTTTTCATTCTTACGCACTCTACTTTGTGATTGGACAAATGAAAAGAATCCAATATATGTAATGTCAAAAAAAACACAAATTGGTGGTCAATTTTATTAAGGGCTGCCAAATTTGCTGCTGTCTTCCCTTCTTTTTGTTTCACTTTCTACAGGGTGAACCTACTCAAAGATGTGATCTTGGACCATAGGCATGCCGTAAACATGGTACTTGGAATTCATCCCTGCTTCTCTCGTCTATTTTTTGCCCATTTTTCTTTTCCTTGTTGCTCTACCATCTCTATAATTAACTTTGTGGAGTTATGCTTTTCACTTTTCAGGCATGAGAGATTTCAGGCACATGATTTGAACAGAGATTGTTATGTCAACTGTCAAGTTGTCCATACAAACATTTGAAAGTACCGTAACCCTGTTTTGCGTAGGCTATTATTGTTTCCAGTATTTTGGAGGAGTGGCTGTCAAGCAAAGATTTTCTGTAATATTAGTGAAATTCCTGCCCTATTATTAAAGCAGATGCAAAGTTAGTCATCATGCTTGGATGTTGTAGCTTTCTTTACTATTAATTGCAATTTTTTGCCTTTTGCTTTGATGGTCCTGGTCTTATCTTATATTGTGATCAGGAAGTGCTTTAAATGAGATGGTGCTTTTCTTATTGACCTTCATCTACATGTGGTCTTGGGCCTGACTTTGTTGTCTTTTGTCATGGGGCCTAGGTGCAGAGACGATTCACACAATAGACATCATGCTAAATCAATTAAATTGACTACATCCTTGTTGCAACTGTTGAAAGGAATAATACGAGTTACTACGTTATGTATAATCTAGTTTATCATTTAAAATTTTAAAAATTCAAGAAATTGTATTACTGTTGGTTAAAAACTAAATTGGGGTAGGGCGAAAAACTTTATATAGATGAAAGAATGCGCTAGTCCATGGACAAATGATCATAGTTTGGGATGAAAGTCCGTCTAGAATTTTTTTTAGGTGGCATCAAACGCCAACGACCTTTGTTTTATCTTTCTTTTTTTTTTCCTTTCCATTTCATCTGTCGAAGTGGAGGTGAATACGGTATTTTTCAAGCGTCGAATAATTTACTTCTTGATCCATCCCTGAGTGGAAGGATATGGGAGACCTAACAAAAGCATATTAACCACTACACCACAACTTTCGGTGGTATGCATTAGTAACATCTAGGGGTGGCAATAATCGTGTTCGTACCGTGTTCGTGTCGACACATTTACAGCACGGTAAGTTTAGCCCGAACACGAACACGACATGATTAATAAACGTGCCAGAAATGCCAACATGAACACGACACGCCTATGGCACGCGTAACACGGTACGACACGATTAACATGATTATTAAACGTGCCGTGATGGGTTGACACAATAACAACACGCATATGACACGTTTATGATCCAATTAACTAAAAATTAAAAAAAATTAAAAAAAGCCAATAAAAAAATTAACAAAAACACAATATCTAATTAATACTAACCTACTATAAATATTTCAAATATTTTTATTTTTAAGTTTAAATGTGTTATAAACGGACGGGTCGTGTCGTGTCGTGTCAACACGTTTACGGCCCGTTTAATTAAACGTGTTAAGGCGTGTTTAGCGTGTTAGCACGAATCCAACTAGTTTATTTTCGTGTTATTCGTTCTAACTCATTTATGACACAATTAATAAACGTGCGGTCCAAACCCGTTTATCTTGTGTCGTTTTCGTATCGGATCATCGTGCCGTGTCCAAATTGCCGGCCCTAGTAACATCATACTCTATATATGTTCACGATCTGTGATTTGGGCTTTACTGGTTAGCATTTTTGATAATTTGAGCTTGGATTCTTGAAAATGCACTAACTAATTCTCTACTCATATGGTGCTAACATTCTAAAATTCGTTAGAGAAATCTCTTATATCAGTAAGGTTGTGTTTGATAAGAAAAAACAAAAGTCTACAATCTAAGAGAGGAAATTGAGAGGAGAGAATTTTTCTCTTAAATGTATTTAGTACAAAATTTTTTTTGTCTAATTCCTGCATAGTGCATGCTGCATAAAATTGAAAATTTTAAATCTCAAAATCCTTTCCCCAATGACTTCACCTTCTCTCTCCTTTCACTTCTTTTCTTATTCTAAACAAGCTCTAAAATTACTAACCTTCTTGACATAGCGCTGTTCATTTCTTACGGCAGGGGGAAAGAAAAAAAAGGTAATGAGAATCTTGATACCTATAATTATACAATAGCTATGCCTGATCTAAGTAACCGACAAACCGCCCCTTATCCGAATCAGTAAGTAGTTCGTGAACCGTGATCATGAGAATCAAAGAAAGAGAATTTTATGAAAAAAAAAAAATATATATATATATATATAAAAGATGCGTTTAACAATGCAGTTATAACTAAATGTTAAAATAATTTTAATGTAGCATGTTTGAGCTTTTTACACAAAAGCAAATTTTTGTTTTACATTAATAATTTGAACTATATAATTAATATGATGTTGTCTAATGAAATCATAGACATGTTTGTATAACCTTTCCATCAGTATAGTATGGTGGCTGCTATTGTAGACATCCCTGATGACATATCCACGAGAACATCAATATCCTAGTTCGGCCGGCTATGAATTGTTACTTTCTCATATATGTATATAACAAAGTAGTCAACATCGATCAAGTGTAACATCAATGTCAAACAAAACTTATTAAAATCTGATAAGAATATTGGAGCAAATCTTATGCAATCCAGAAGGAAAAAAAAAAGCAGTTAATAGGTTAAAACTTGAGTACTCACAAGTCACAGTATAATGGGTCTTAGTCCAAAAATATATTATTAGACTGAGTCCTGTACATTGTATACTTGACTCACTGTTTAACCCAGTCTGGTCGCGTCTGTTTGATGTACAGTACACATGCACTGAAACTAGAACAGTTAAAAGGAGAATGTATTAATAAACTATTAGTGGATAAATGAGAAGAGACATGTTGACCCCCCACTTTGGGCATTGATTTGTATATAGAATTACTCCATTATGCCCCACATTTGTTTTGTCGCTTGTGTTTATTTAAACGAAGTGAACAAAGATATGAAATAATTTAGACCCATGTCCCACTTTTTGCTTGAATTTTCCTTTTCCCCATTTTCTCTACTTTTCAGCAACATATCTTATGCTTAATTCGCAAAGTTTTGCGTTCATCATGTGGGTTTGGATTCCCACCATAATTTTTTTTTTTTTCAAAATTTCGTTTTAATTGATTAGTTAGGTGTCAAGGAAATCTTTTTGGTGGGCAGCTTTGATATGGTGGGGTCCCTAATTGGTCTGCTTATGGTAAAATTGTACAAGAATTATGTTGATTTTCTAAAGGGTTTAGGATTATTGTGCAATGAATTCAGTCACTCCAACTCATTAGGACTTTGGCTTTTTGATTCTGATGGTGCTTACTGTGACGCCCGGGGAAGGAGTCAGTAAGTTTTAGGCAATAAAGATGAAAATAAATTGAATAAGTAAAGAAAAATAAATAAAAGTAGGGAAAATAGAGTAAATTTACTCATAAGATGAATAAATATCATTAAATATCATCGACAATCACCAACATGTGAATGCCACGAAGGTGGACAATCGAGGTGTCATTATCATTCACCATCACGGGGAAGCTAACCACGTAGGTGAGTAAGTAAATAACAGTAAACCATATAATTAATATAAATTCATTGAAAACTATCGTCTTTGGAATAAATGACGCAGTAGGATTCACAAAGATGAAAACAACATCATGAAATACGGATAATAATAATAATAACAAAATCACCCTAAATCATCATTTACAGAATAAATCGTAATATATATCTAATATAGACGACGACATCGGGACTAATCGTATAATATGCGTATCGTACCACAGTTCCAAAGACAATACCATTTTAATCTATAGAGCCAGGTTTCGATCCTGGGACCTTTTTTATCCTCTTTAAACCTGGAAGAGAGATTTTAAAAATAAGAAAACGTAAGCGAAAGGCTCAGTAGGATAATTAGTTAAAAACAATATATTTAAAAATAGTGGTCAAAACAAAGAATTGTTCACAGTTCGTTCTAATTGAAATAAATCTCAAAGTCTTAACAAATCAATAAGAACATTTGCTCGAAAGCAACTTGTTAAACATTTCTAATTTGAAACATTTCTAAATCATTAAACATTAAAAATCGGAAGAGAAATACAATTTTTCAAGTTCACAGTGGCCTGCCATGAAACACCCGTTATTTTAACGGGTATGATTTTTATAAAATCATATGAATAAAATATCACTTTAGTATTTTTACCAAGTCTCCGTAGTAAATATTTAAAACCTACCTATCATTCGTCACTTCTACTAACCTTGTCCCGCTATATTAATGCTCAATTAAGTAGCATCTTTCTCATTTGGAGACATAGAATTAATTCACCTCAACTACCAGGAAACATTGATATATTTTCTCAATCACCTTTTTAATGCTTCTTTCATATTCTTCTACAACTTGCCCCATTTGCCCCCTCAATTATGTTGGCATTATTTGCTAAAAGTCTCCATGGAGACATGATAATATTTTCTTTTAATGCTCATTTGTTTCTTCCTACAACTTTCCCCATAAACCTACAATTATCTCCCGCTCTTCAATTATTTTGATGCATATTTATTCAACCATCACCATTCTCTTCTCTAGTTTCTCATTCTCTCCTTTCTTACTTCAATTTCTAGCTAAAGACACAACGCATAAAGCTCTCTTTGTAGCCAAGTAACTATAATTCCTAGCCTTGTTTGAAGCCACTTTGGAGTCAATTCAAGCTTGATTTTTAACCCGAACTTTGATGTTTTTCAAAGAAGTTTTGAAGTAGGTTTTCTTTAATTCAAACTTGGCTTTAGTATGTATTTTCTTCATATTTAATGCATGTTTTCCTCATTATTTGCAAGAAAGGCTAGAGATATAGTTTGATGATGATTTTGGTATAAAACTCATGAGAATATATTTATTATGATTATATAATGCATGCTGCCTATTTTGGAATGGTTTTGGAATTTTGAATAAGAATAATATGCTTTGGGTTTAAGAAAAACTTAACATTTCATAAACATTGTATTATCTCTATGGGCAGTAGCTCTTTCTTGAAATTCTGGGATTAGATGAAAATGAATTTTGTAAATTGGTTTACATATTTTAAAAGTAGACATTCTAAGCTCTCGAACGAGCTATCATGAGCCTAAATCGGAGTTATATTTTATTTTCTATGAATTTTTCAATTCTCGGGTTAGAAACTAGTAAACCTACCAGTGGCAGTATACTACCCGTCTACTTTAAGTAAATCACCCAATAACCCATGTGCTAATTGTAGATAGTGAACCTTTGTTCACCTTCTAATCCCTGAATGTCTTGCAACTTTTCCAAAACCATCCTAAGTGATTTATGAATCTTAGTAGAAATTAAAATATGTAGATTTATACTTAATTCATTTATGGATGTGGTTATATGTTATGCTTTAGTTTTAATTGTCCTTATGCATACCTTAGGATCAAGGGTGTGTAGAGCTTACGTTAATTAAAATTTTCGAGATTGAGAGATTGTTGAGAAGCTTGGAAGGTAGGGATTCTATTACTCGTCTTTTGTAAGGTTTTTATGGAATTAAAATTGATTGTTTTACCACAAGATATATGTATCTATGTTGAACTGCTATTATATGAGAATCATATATGAAACTATGACTCGTCTTGTATTGATTAGCGAGGAACATAATGAATTAACTTATGTTGTTATAAGTTAGAAAGCATGGTTAGGAAAATTGACTCTATAAATAATGATGGAACATTGAGAAATGGTGAGACGTGAAGAGGACGACGGTTACGTCCTTGGGCATGATTACCCTAAAAGGTAAAATAGGGGGAAGGTGATGACGCTTCCTTGGGTCGAAAGTCTCAGAACGCACTGTACAGGAATCGACTTGGTGAGAACTCGGAGCTTGATGTCCCCTCACCAGAATACCCTTTGAATGTTTGAAGGGTGGCCAAGCACGCCCATTTGGGTTTCGATAAGTAGAGTGTTACTTTATTTAATGTAGATATCTAGGAATAATGATGAATTGTAATATTTGTATATATGTATAAATGTGAAACTTAGTAATGGTTAACTATGGTATCCACGAGATATGATCATAATAAACCTCATAATCTGGTATATGATGTAAATTAACTAACCATGTAGTTTTAATGTGGTAATGAATAAAACCTTAAGGTGAGTAATGATTTTTCCTACAGGGCATGTCGATGCTCATCCCTATCATATTTACATCTCTCAGGTGGAACTTAGTGCAACTTATCTGACGAGGAATAGGCAACAACACTGTTGATTTCGTGTTGGAAGATCTTTGTTTAATTGTAACTCGTCTAAATTATGTAAGATTCGTATTTCTTTTGTGACGGCTGTGTTAAGTTATTTGAGAATTATACTATGGTGATGATGACTGTATTTTAAATATTTGGTGCTACACTAAAAACTATGGTTTGTATTTTAAAAATTTATTTTTATTTTTGTTTAAAGACCCATGGGCATTGTTTAATGGATTTAAATAATATTGAATCTAAGTTTATTTTTATTTATTTAATACTGCTAACCCCCACATAGGGGCGTTACATGCCAAATAGCCAAATATCCTAGTTTAGCCTGCTGAACCTGCACAGTTTGGCCTACCGAACTTCAAAACCGGCCTACCGAACTGGCTTGAGTCCGGTCTGCCGATGACATGAATCTGGCCTGCCGAACTCATGTTTAGCCTACAGAATTGGCAATTTCTAGAAATTTTTAGGTCTCGGGTTTCGGCTTCCTCAATCCCAAAATTCAAATTAAAACTTGTTTTTCAATTCCTAGAGTATAAAAGTCATATAGAAAAGCTTAGAAAATCATACTAGAACAGATTTAAACAATTTTCCCCAAGTTTAAACTCAATTTTACCTTTGATTTGAAAATCAAAGAAAAAAAAAACTTGATTAAGTAGGTTTTTGTTCAAATAAAGCTTAAATCCATGATAAAACAAGTCCAATAAATTTAGATTAAACATTACCTAAGCTCACCAAAGTTCAGATTGCAAAATACATCAAAGATTCAAAACAAAAATCAAAAGTTTTTGAGAAAAAGGGCTAACATTTAATTGGTCGTTTTTGAAGTAAAACTTGATGGATTGCACTTCTTTCTCAGCTTCAAATAAGCAAAAATGGAGCTTGAAATTGAAATTTTGCAAACAAAATGAGAAAGAGAGATTTGCATAGAGAGATAGATGAAAGAAAGCTGAGAGAAAACGGGAAAGAAAAAGGAAAGAAAAGAAAAATGGGAAAGAGAGAGAAAAATAAAAGGCTCAAGGGTGTTTTCGTAAATTTAGAAAAAATGTAGGGTAAAAATATCATTTGGTATTTAAAAACTAAAATCAAATTTTTATATGTAACAGATGAAATAAAATCTTAAATGACCAAAATTAACACTAAATTCACACTTAGCACACTTAATAATTAAACTTAACATAATTAATCTCACTTTAAAATTCAGGGGTGTTACAATCCACCCTCCTTAAAAGAAATTTCGTCCTCAAAATTTTAAATATCTAAAGTTTGAAATCATAAATAACACTGTGTACTCAAACGTAATTATAACGACAACTATCCCGACATAAAACTTGAAAAACCAAAATAAAACAATGAAAATCTCATAGGTTCAGTTCTCAAAAGATCTGAAGCCTACACTCTGATATCATTCTGTGACACCTCAGGGAGGGGGTCAATAAGTTTTGAGTAATGAAGATGAAAATAAATAAAATAAGTAAAGAAAAATAAATAAAAGTAAGGAAAACAAAGTAAATTTACTCATAAGATGAATAAATATCGTTAATTATCATTAAATATTATCAATAGTCACCATCATGTGAATGCCACGAAGGTGAACAATCGAGGTGTCATTATTATTCACCATCACATAGAAGCTAGCCACGAAGGTGAGTAGGTAAGTAACAGTAAACCATATAATTAATATAAATTCATTGAAAACCATCGTATTTGAAATAAATAACACGGTGGGACTCACAAAGACAAAAACAACGTCGTGAAATACATATAATAATAATAATAATAATAATAATAATAAAATCACCATAAATCATCATTTACAGAATAAATCGTAGTATATATCTAATATAGACAACGACATCGAGACTTGTTGTATAGTGTATGTATCGTACCATAGTTCCAAAGAAAATACCATTTCAATCCATAGAGCTAGGTTTCGATCCTAGGGCCTTTGTCCCTCTTTAAACCTGAAAAGGGATTTTAAAAACAAGAAAATGTAAGTGGAAGACTCAGTAGAATAATTAGTTAAAAGCAAGATATTTAAAAATAGTGGTCAAAAACAGTGAATTGTTCACAGTTCGTTCTAATTGAAATAAATCTCAAAGTCTTAACAAATCAATATGAACACTTACTTGAAAGCAACTTGATAAAACATCACTGTATGGGTTTTGGAAATTCGAAAGGAATATCAAAATACAATTCTTTAAAAAAAATCAAAGACTGAAATCATTCTTAAAAGGAAACATTTAAGAAATAAACTTTGGCCAAAACAATCTAAAAAGGGCTGCCAAAGAAAGGGATAAGAATATCCTATCTTATTTGAGATCTAATAATGTAAGCTCCAAATAAAATTTAACGTATGCTCCATATACGTTCAAAACCTTGAAAACTACATTTAAAATCAGAAATCATATTTAACAAATATCATTATGTTAATTTAATTATTAGTGTGCCTTTTTGACTCAAAATAATTATAACCCAAAATCATAATCCTTTTTGAAACATTTTAAAATCATTAAACATTGAAAATCGAAAGAAAAATACAATTTTTCACGTTCATAGTTGGCCTGCCAAACATCTTGGTTCGGCTTGCCGAACATGCACAGTTCGGCCTACCAAACTTCAAAACTGACCTACCGAACTGGCTTGAGTCTGGCCTGCCGATGACATGAATCCGGCTTGTCGAACTCATGAATCTGGCATGTCAAACTTCAAGTTCGACCTGTCAAATTGGCAATTTTTGAAAATTTTCAGGTCTTGGGTTTCAGCTTCGTCGATCCCAAAATTTAAATTAAAACCTGTTTTTCAATACCTAGAGTATAAAAATCATATAAAAAGCTTAGAAAATCATACTAGAACATATTTAAACAATTTTCCCCAAGTTTAAAGTCAATTTCACCTTTGATTTGAAAATCAAAGAAAAATACAAAAACTTGATTAAGTTGATTTTTGCATAAATAAAGCTTAAATCCTGCTAAAACAAGTCCTATAAGCTTAGATTAAATATTATCTAAGCTCATCAAAGTTCGGATTGCAAAATACATCAAAGATTCAAAACGAAAAACAAAAGTTTTTGAGAAAAAGGACTAACCTTTAATGGGACATTTTTGAAGTAAAACTTGATGGATTGAACTTCTTTCTCAGCTTCAAATCAGTGAAAATAGAGCTTGAAATTGAAATTTTGCAAAAAAAATGAGAGAGAGAGAGAATTGCAGAGAGAGAGACAAAAGAGAGTTGAGAGAAAATGGGAAAGAAAAAGGAAAGAAAAGAAAAATGGGAAAGAGAAAGAAAAATGAGAGAAATAAAAGGCTCAAGGGTGTTTTCGTAAATATAGAAAAAATGTAGGGTAAAAATATCATTTGGTATTTAAAAACTAAAAAACAAATTTTTAAATGTAACAGATGAAATAAATCTTAAATAACCAAAATTAACACTAAATTCACACTTGACACACTTAATAATTAAACTTAACATAATTAATCCTATTTTAAAATTCAAGGGTGTTACACTCACTTAAATCTCATTATGGATTATGGCTAAATATATGTCAATATTTGAATGGCTTAAGTTCCAAAAAGAGATTAATTAAGCATTTAAAACAACTTTTTTATTGGTAATCTGCACCAAAAAAGGCAATATTAATGCATGCGCATGGCAAGGTTAAGCATTATAGAATTGATTTTCCCTTTCTTATGGGCAAAGCGAAACGACAAAGTTGTTGAAGTTACATTGGACAATATGCTTTCTCAAAAAAGCAATGTCTTCATAAGTACGTTTTAGATGAATTTGGTGCCAACTCGTTGAGTTTTTGTCCTTAAATTCAAGAGTTGGAAAGAATTTACGGATAAAGGAGGAGGTAATTATTTCCCATTGTTCAGTTTGACCAGACAAAAGTAAAAATTCATGAAACATGCAATATGAATATAGGTTATTAGCACTATTCCGCATGAACTAAAGCATTATAACACTTTTTTTTTTTAATTTTAAGTTTAATTTTAATATATTATTGCCCAACTTTTTTTTGTAGTTTTGGTCATTGACATTATTAATAGATGAAGAATTTCAGAAAGTTAAAATAGATAATCACTTCTTTAACATGATCCGAAAACTTTACATAAATAGTTATGTAAAGTGTAATATATTATAATTTTCAATGGATTTTAACAGTAACGGAGAAAACATTTGTATGTAATACAATCGACACATAGTAACTTTTTGTTAAATTTCAAAACTCCAAAAATTTTAGTACCAAAGATCAAAAATATATATAAAAAATAAAAATTCAAAGAGTAATTTCCTAAAATTAAAGTTCAAATACTAATATATATATATATATATATATATATATGTATGTATGTATATATGAACAGACCGCACGAATAACAAAAATGCAAATTAAGAATCAATGTTTTAACAAATGATTTCGAGTGATGCAGAATCCATTAATTTGGAACTCAAGGGCAAAACTAGATATCATTAACAGAAATAATAAACAAAACATTTTTAAAAAGTGCAAAACTTTGACATTGGAAAGCACACATAAACATCTTTTTTTTTAAAAAAAAAAAAGGTACACACTAAATATCCAAAGAGACATTAAAAATCCCAATTAATATTATTTCGTAATCATTAAAAAAAATCTGCAATTAATATATTACGTATATGTTTACGTGTATAAGACAAAACACCAAAGTTGCATGCATTTTAGGGGTTTTCTTATATTGATCGTGCAAAAGCATACATTAGTCGAAAGTGTAATTAAAATTTTAGTGCTCTTAACCACAGTCTAATATAATATTCAAAAAGATAATTTTTCTATTAAAACGGCTAATCTTAGAACACTCTCAATTGTCTCATCATGGTTATTATTTTAAGATCGAACGACTTTATCATTGTAAGAATTACAACTGATCAAATCTCAATCAAATTGAACTTGTAGCTAAATATTTATACATTTGTTTGACCTTTTGATTGAAACTATTTTTACATGTAAAGTTTTCAATAGTTATAATAAAAAACAAAAAAAAAAACAAAAATCAGTTATAATATAAAGCTTCTATATGTTACATTTTTTAAACTGATATTTTCAGTTTTCAACCATTTTGTTAAACACCTTTTTTTTTTTTCCATAGTAGAAATCTTATACAATCATTACATCACAGTCTGAGATGAATATGTACATTATTAGTTTTATGATGCCTGTGGATAATAAAATATATGTAATTAGTGGACAATAGCACTTGGAAATTGCAATCCTACCTAAAACAAGAAAAGGCATGCCCCCACTTAACTTCAAGGATCCAATCAATCTTAACCATCCGAATTAGACTACTCTTGACTCTTTTTACATAAACTTTATTGGACAATTTAGCTAAAAAAGAAAACAAAAATATTGGACTATACGGCTCCATAATAGACCACCCTGCCCACAAACTAAAGTGAAACTTTTTGGTCAATGTTTAATAAATTTTACTTCTCTTTCCATTATTAAAAATTAAATATCTTTAAGTTCTGTCTCTTCTTTTTTTTTTCCCCCTTTTTTAATTTGCCAGAAAGATGAAGCAATCTATTAAACTTCGGCTTTTTGCGAAAAGTCTCTTTAATGGTTGTATCCTTCACTGGGCAAAAGCTTCCGTGCCGTATAAATAATAATATTAAAAAGATGTAGCAAACACCCAAGATGGAAAAATTGTAGCTACATTATGTTTCTCCTGCAAAATTTAGAGACAAGCCGAGCTTACCGATTTGTATGATGTTTGGTTCATGGGTTGAATCGAAAAATTTTAGTTCAAACTTGTTTTGTTTTATTATTTTTTGTTACAAAATTTAAATTATTATAGTATTTTTAATATAGATTAACTATCCAAACATAACATTATTATCCTTAATATATCTTCATATTTTTTTTTTTGCATTTTTATTTAACTCCTGCTTAGTCTCCTTTCGCTTTTTAATCATAATATGATAATTATTCAGAGCATTTCTTATATCATACGGCAGTCAATAGTATGACCTAGTCATTAATAGGCCAATTTATTGTGTTGATTTATATATGTCTATTTTCCTATGTTGTTTTCGAATTATTGCAACTCAACCGCAGCATCCACTATTGATTCTTCCCTTTCTCATCTTCTTTATCGTCTCTCCACTAACTTTTTTCTGTTGCTTTTACTGAATAAGTTCATATGTATTTATACACACTTTATATGGGTCAACGTGGGCTGGGTTGGATAGGTTTTTGAAAATCTCAATACACCTAATTAAAATTTAAGTGTATTAATTTTAAATTGAATTTACTCAATCAACACAAAGTTTAAAACTAACCCACCTAATTAAAGTTTGGATATATTATATGGGTTGGTCGGGTTAAGTACAATAAAAATAAAAAATAAAAAATAAAAATTTTAACTCAAAATGAATCAAAAAGCAAAAATTCGTTAGATATTGGTTTAATAAAAGTCTAAAATTGTCTCAATAAGTTAAAACTAATATAAAGATAAATGTTCTACAACACAACTTCAAATCAAATATATCAAGTTATAAACTAAAAAATAAACCATAGTAGAAACCATTACAAAAAAAATACTAAAAAACATTAACCAACATAGTGCATAATTGTCAATCTTTGATTCCAAGCATCTTCACTCAAATATCTTCTACATTTGTAATGCAAAATCCATCATTTGACATAAAATATAATAAGCTTCAATTTATTAATGTAAATACAAAACAAATAATATACATGTACTTTTTATTGAAACGTATTTGTCAACTTCCAAGCAAGAGCAATTATCAAAATATTAAAAAGTAAGAATAACCAAAATAAATCAAGGATGCTAAAAATAATACATGTCAAAATGTATTTTTCATCTTGTATATATGTAATATGTATATTAAAATTATAAATATGTAACATAAATACTTTATATATGTGTGTGTATATATGTATATAAATAGATTGGGTGGGTTCGGGTTAGAAAGGATTGAAAAAATCTCAACCCAAATCCATCCAATAAAACCTTAGGTTGGATTGAATTACTCGTCAGATTTAAGTTATCTTAAATTAAGTTGTATGTGTTAATTGAGTTCATTGGCTTGTCAGGTTTTTCTTTTTCACCACTACTTTATAATATAGACCACAATGAGATAATATGCCTACTAAGTTTTCACATTGTGGTTTTCTCTTTTTCCTGTCGTATTCAATTCTTCTTTTGTCCTTTTCGTTTTATAATATATATAACACTTCGAACATCTTCTCAAATATGCAGCTAATTGGCAAGAAAATATGAACACATAAAAGTAGATCTACTCATCCAAAACATTTTCAGTTCTAACTAGTTTTGTTTTTAATTTTTTGTCATAGAATTTAAATTAATATAACATTTTTTAATTTAAATTAACAGTTCAACCCAACTATCTAAATATAATATTATTATACCGATTGATCTTCAAAAAATTTTCTGCATTTTTCTTTAATTCCTTAGTCTCCTTTGGCTTTTTAATTATAGTATAATAAATAATTCGGAGCATTTCTTAAATTATACGGTACTCAGTAGCTAGCCTGACCTAGTAATTAATAGGCCAATTTATTGTGTTGGTTTATATGTCTATTTTCCTGTGTTGTTTTCGAATTATTGTGATTCAAATGCAACTTCTACTATTCATTCTCCCCCTTCTAATCTTCTTTCTTGTCTCTCCACCCAACCTTTTTTTTTCTCTTGCTTATACTGAATACTTATGTTTACATATATTTATACATATGCACTTTACAATATAAACCCCAAAAGGGGTAACATTTCTAATAATTTCTCACATTGTCGTTTTTCCTTTTTATTGTCGTATTCATTCTTCCTTTTTATTCTTTTTTGGTTTTCATAACATATACATTACTTTGAACATCTTCTCAAATATGCAGCTAATTGGCAAGAGAATTAAAGGTCCATATTCAAAGAGACGTACTTATAGAAAATGAACGGTAGGGTAAAAAGATTACTCTTTGATTATAATATAATCCGAGGTTCAAAAACTTGCGTTACTTAAATTTTTTTTTCCGAAAACAAGCACAAAAATACAATTAAAAAAACTATTTATATCTGTGTGAAAGTCGCTAAAAAATAATAAAAAAAAAAGGTATCAGGTAAACAAAAACACAGTTGTATTGATATATACGTGTGAGTGTGACTCATCCTGGTGACTGGTACATAAAAGCCAACCCACTCCACCTCGCCATTTTCAGCCATTACTGATCATGAGCTCCAAAATTAAACATTTTTATTATATTATATTGTTATTTTTATTATCATTTATTGTGTTAAATTAATTAATTCTTTTAATTGCACGAGGGTCTTAATATCCACTAGTTGGGCATTCCCTTTATTGTTTATGCTAATATATAAAAAAAAGAGTGCTACTAGCATCTTATTTTATACTTTACCATCTCACATATTAAAATCTATTATATTATTTTTTATTTAAATAATAATTTATTATGTTAATACAAAGGCTGTATTTAAAAAATGAAAAAGAGAGCGGTGTTAAAATCAATAAATTATGAAAGCACGTATATGAAAGTAGGCTCATTAATGTTTATACGTGTCCAATATTTTTTTTACCCTTAACACAACATACTTCTTGTTCGTCCATCTCTGATACCCCAAAGAAATAAAATAAACAATAATAATAATAATAAAATAAAAAATGTCAGATAAATCCATGCCTCATTATAAAGACACCCAACCACTCCAAAGACTTTTAATTCCACCTCTTCTTCTCTCCAATTCCCCCTCTTCTTCCTTGGAAAAATTTCTTTGAAAAAATATCAATATTTGAAACATTTCACTTCCAGAGTTGAGAATGAGAAGGACGTTATTATGTTGTATTTCTTCTTTCTTCTTTGAAGGCTCGTCAGAGAAATATAGAAAAGTTGCCTTTCAGCCATGGCCTAATTTGCCACAATAATTTGATCGGAAAAAATGGGTGCTTATTTTAGAAGGCTTTGAGGAAAATGAAAACCTCTAGGCAAGTCTACTGCTTGGCTTTTGATATGATGCTATTATTGTCATCATGATGATCATGAAGACCTTCCCAATTCTCAACCGTCTTGTTTCACAAAGGAAATTATATATGGAGTAAAAAGCTGTACTAAGTTTGATTCCTTTTGGGATGTTTTTCTTTCTTTTGAGGTTATGAATCTCTCTCTCTCTCTCTCTCTATCTCTCCAGTTTTTCCATGTCTTTTGAGCAACCATAGAGATTGATTTTCTTACTTTCTCTCTCTCTTATTTTTCCTTTTCAAATTTTATGTATTTGATTTGTGTGCTCCAAGACTGTAAGAGGGATTATATGTTATTATTGCTATCTTATGGTTATTTGCTCTTGTTCGGTTAATTATTATTCATTTTGTACATCCCAAGAATGTTTTACAACCTAATTATTTCTTTGCATATTTATAATATTATTATACACAGCTAAGTAAAGCATCTTTGAAGGTCTCTATCTTCTACAACAGGAACAAAGACGGATTCTTTCTTGGCAGATTGGAAATTATAAAAGCAAGAATTGATCTTCTATAATTGGCTTCAGAAAGGAAACAAAAACACGTGCAGATGACTAAAAAGATTGTTTAAAATTTATACAATAATCAATTATATATGCATGTTCCTTTCCTCTCTGGCTATTTTGGAAGTATACTTATATATCGCACTTTAGCTGTCCTTCCCAACTAGAATGGCATCATACACGTTCTGAGTATGAAAAAAATAGTGGGTTTTTTTTTTTTTTTTAAAAAAAATATTATATCTTAGTGATCAAGAACATGGCTTGCACAAAGAAGCCCTTCGCCTATGGCAAAACGTCTACTTCTCAAGAGTCTAGTAAATGAATGATCACAGTACATGCAATTTGGTCCAAAGATTTCCTATAAAGAATAGTAATTTGATTCCCCAATTTGAAAACTTTTCTGGGATAACAATTCTTTATAAATTATAATGGTGTTCTTAGCACGTGTACGGACACCAGAAGCAGCCCCCCCCCACACACACACTCACAAAAAAAAAAAAAGGTTCCTCAAGTGAAATGGTGGTTTCAGATATGATAAAATGGGGAATATGGAATCTATTTGACAGGACTTCCAAGTTCCGAGTAGTTTGGGGTGGGGGAGAAAAGACACTGCAGATAATGTATTAAAAGTTCCCCCAATAATGGTTCAGAACTGATCAAGAAAATCTCATTTCTCATTTGCCCAGCTAATGAAGTTTTAGAGCTACTTATTAGTTGTTTCATCCAAGTTATACCCCTCAAATAAGCATAGTTCTGAACCATCCGACATTTATCAAATTTCGTCAAACTATTTTACCTCTCTTACTCGAATATAATTTTAATGCGATCTGATGGGTATTTTACAGCAGGCGTCACTTAAATGACCCATCTAAGGAGCTGGAAAGTTTGTGACCAAACATAATAATTCATTTGTCATCTTTGTTCTCCCTACTATCCTATCTATCTGTCAGCTGGAAAGTATACAAATTCAACACACAATTGTGCATGTGAGTTTTATAGGTGTATACTGTATTTTGGATGGATGGTAAGCATGAAATTCCTTAAGAAGAAGGAATCTTTTTTCTGCCTAGCTTTATTTGTTGAAAAAAGCCAAAAATACAGGGCTCAAAACAAAATAATGTGTACCTTCTTGAAATCTCTTTATGTTAGATAACTAGTACTTATCAGACAAACTTTAGGATAAGGATGATGATTCACTAAAGTCTGCCCTCCCATCATCTTCTTTTCCTTTTTTTTTTCTACTACTACTATTATTATTATTATTATTATAACAAATTTGAGTAAGTCCATGTGTGAAATTATAGTGGGAAGTGACGTGCACTAAAAAGCAAAAAGAAGAAAACACAAGGTCGATCAATTGACATTGTTCTATTGGTTTGTGACTCATCAAGGGCCAAGGGACTCAGAGGCGAAGCTCAAGCAAAGCGTGAAAAAAGAATGGTCGGTTGGTTAAAGGTCACTATTGCTGATATATAGTTCAATTTAAACAGGAGAATATCCAGAATCTTCACAAGCAAATCAGACCCCAGAAGAGAGACCTTCCATTCCAAGATCCAATTGATAATCTCTTCTTTCTTTCCAACTTTTTGACAAAGTCCAATCTATCCCAATGTTGAGCGACATTGAACAGAAACCAAGATTGTGATATCTATCCCTTTTGGATTGAGCAAGTGGTTAATCACTTTGTTTGTTGCGTCCGTACAACTAGTATATGTATCGTATAGTTGATCAAGATATTCTTTTTAAATTAAAATATGGGGGTTTCTCATTTTTGTTTATTGTGAAGTGGTTCTTACATCATAGAATACTAGAGAAGTTTTCTTTTTTCTTTATTGTATATCCGTCGTACAAGCTTTTTTTTGCTTACCCTATACACACACGCAGAGAGGGTTTTTCTAGGGGCTTTCCGGAAGGACAATCCCTCCACCAAAAACCTAGAAGTAAAAAGAAAATAAATAAAATAATCAATAACTATAACATGGATGTTAAAGAGACGTAACTTCAAAAATTATTTTAAAAGCATAGCCAAAAGTATGCTATACCTTTTTAAGGCCTTTATTATGTTTACCATTTGAAATCATATTTTAATAACAGTCATATTAAGTCTTCTTAAAATCGACATTATGTCTAATAACTATCATGTGTTTTTTTACTAATAGAAGAAAGGGTCTCTCCGAAGAGACCGAAGAAAAGCCTATATAATAGGCTTTATTTGACCATGTGGTTTCAACTATGTATAGTTTAAACTGCTACAATGTAAAACTCTTACATGCTATAGTATAAAACAAAAATATGCTAAAATTAAAGCTCTTACATGTTGTTGCAATAAATTCATTATAACTTTTGATTTTCACTGTATAACTTCTGGCTCTTTATGTATTGTCAAACGCACTCAGGTTTATAGGCTCGTTCTACCGGGTAATTTAGGATTTTTCATTGTTTGGCACGGGCACGCTGCGTCAAACGACATTGTAACATCAAGACAAAACCACATAACAGAAGGGCTACACAGATATAACAGTAATCATATAGCTTCATCCCAAACATCAATCTCGACCACGAAATCAACACGGACCTTCATAATCACAATAATTGCCTTGTAATTTGTGGAAACAAAATATAGGACAATAAACTATGTAGTATTTTCTTCGCACACTTAAGTTAATAACTAATATCATTTATTTAAGGAAATATGAGCTTAGGCATAGAGTACTACGGAAATTTAAGGGGCCCTTTTGCAGATATGTTATAAATGTTCAGCTTGAATTGATGTATGTACATAAAAAAATAATGCAGAGAATGCTATAACCATATCACATTATATTTAAAATATCAGATATACCCTTAAGATACAATTGGTGTCCAACCATGATACCAGTATCACCCTTAAGATACAATTGGTGTCCGACCATGATACCAGTATCTGGCAGCGATACTGGACAGTAATCACCATGCTACCAATGTCCCATCGTTTGTCTGTTGCGATATTGACCGGTATTTGCCATTACTGATGGCACCATTCATGCCAGAATACTCAAAAAATACCAAAAAAATTCATAAAATAACAAAAATACATTACAAATCACAAAAGCATTTCAAATTAAATTTTAAAAGAAGAAGAAGAAGAAGACCACCATTGTCAAAGTAGATGGAGGCGACCTCCACTACGTGATTGGGAGGCACCATCTGCTATAAAGGCACAACGCCGCGAGAAAAGGACAAGGAGAAGCTTGTCGGTTGCAAGTCGGATGGATTTCGCTAAGGAAGAGATATCACCACTGATCTTCATGCGACCACCTACCTCGACATCGAAGCCCTACCCCAAGACCACCCTAACGTCACAAGCCTAACGCCAATCTACACCGTCCTCACCCAAACTCACCGCTTCGAGAAACCAGCCGACGTTGCAACCCTGAGTCCATCACGAAGGCGTCCCTGCTCCCCAACGGCAATCTCTACAACAATGCTTGGACATTTGGCTTAAACTCAGGCGCAATGTTGTGTGGATTCTGACGAAAATTCGAGGATCTTAGATCTCTAATGGAGGCCATTCAGGCGAGAAGTGCTAAGAGGGGGGGGGGGGGAGGGGGATCATACAGGAGAGAGAAGAGAGAGAGAAGGGAACAGAAAGAGGGGAAAAAACTATAGGTCCGTTTAGTAAATGAATTCAAATTAGTGATTTGATTTAAGTTATGTAATTTAAATTAAGATTTGAGTTAATGATTTGAATTGTTATCTGAATTGACATTTGGATGTACATTTAAGTTTTAATCTAAGTATCGAATAAAAATGAAATTTGTGTTTGGAGAGGTAGTGAAAATAGTTTTTGATTTATTAACAAATCTACTAAAATCTTAATGTTAATTATCTTAAAAAATATGCAATATGGATCTTAATTTATTCATCTCTTCACTATAAACACAATGAAAAAAGAATCATCTTATTTCGATATCAAATAAAAAAGTTGTGTTTTTTTCTTTTAAATATAGGAGAGAAAATTTCAGCTTTTACTGTAGCAAAAAATATCCAAGTATCAAAAGTTCGAGGATCAAAACTCTAAAATTTGGATACTTAATACTCAAAGGATTCGGATTTTAGGTGAAACAAATACGTATTCAAAGGATTCTTGATATTCAAATCCAAATTTAAGTCCATCGAGTCCAAATGATACACAAAACAAAAACAAATAAACCCTAAGTAATTTGAGGGTATTTTAGTCCTACAGATAATTGTTTTAATAAAGAGTGACATAGGTTACAAGAGTTTTTTTTCTCCCTATGGCATAGATCAATCCAATATGACATCCCTCCTAAATGTCTCAAATTTAAGTCCCTTGGAGATAAGATTGATTGAGATTGGGTTCACCCAAAATCAAAATCATCGTTACAGTCAATAGTTTTGCTAAGAATAATCTTGGCTTGGGATAGCCGAACAAAGAACTGGCCGGTGTACACCTTGGTATACATATTCTCTAATTTAGTTTTTCTTTCCTTTTTCCTTTTTCCATCTTTTGCATTTTTATTTTTATTTTCATTTTTTGGTAATCTTGTAAGTTATTCTTAGATTACTCTCCGGGCCCAAAGTAGATAAGAATGAAAGTCCTTTTGACCTTCAGCTTCAAAATGAGCATCGATGTGATAAATCACGAATGTAAAGAGCACCTTGAAGATTCGAGCCTTCTCTCCAATTCTTCAATAATATTTTCTGTCATACCACGCCATCAACAACATAAACACTAATTAATAACATTATAAATAAGGCTCAAGAACATTGGCATAGTCTTGGCAAACTATCCCCGAAAAAGCACTGGTCGATGCCATAAAAACAGTGGAGCCTTATATGACGCAAACATGATTATTGTTTTTGGACAACAAATCTAAGATAACTCGTATTTATATACAAAATCCGAAGCCAACATCAAGTTCATACAACATACACAATTCCATTGTAAGCCATAAGAATGTTAAATAGCATCACACCATGAACTAGGTAGGCACTAGTTTGGTATCTCTGGTTCTCAAGGAAAAACATTGAAGATAATTAAGATTTAATATCAGAGAATAAAGTTAATTACCTGCTGCTCAGAAGGTTTCCGAAATGTGTGCGTATCCACAGTCGAGGCAAATGTGAGTGGCTCTAGCCTGCCAAATATGATATTGTGGTTTTGGTTAATTACTGGGTATGAAACAAGCATACAAACACCATTTCAAAAGTACAGAAGAAACACCAACTGTTGCATGCAAAAAAAAAAAAATGTTTATCTTGATCCAGAAATAATTAACCGCCTTCTTCATTTTCCATGTCAGACTTCAGCTTAACATGTGAACAAATAGATCAATTGTAGCTCATCAAATAATTATTACTTGCAGATCCAGAAATAGTTATATTCGCGATAGAGATCGCTTGTTATCAACAAACGTTTCAAAAAGCAGACTATGTTTTAGCATTAACCCTGACAAAAGAGTTGAAAATATTAAAGAATTCATGTTATGATAATAGAAAGTACTCTTTCGTTTTTTAGCCTTTGGTTCCAATATTTTCATTATAGCAGTTGCAACATTCATAAACATCGTGTAATCTTATTAGCTAATATACCAATCGCTGAAAATTGACCACCAAAAGCTCCCAGTAAATCTATGAATTTACCAAAATGTCGGAATTACAAAGTGCGGATTCTAAATTATAGAAGGAACCCTGAAGAATACCAGAAAACAACCCTTTCATTCTTTCTTTCCATGATGAAATAGGAAACAGATATATTGAGACTTACAAAGATGAAAACACCACCACCAGACCCTTGAACCATAGTGAGGCGTAATGTCTTGTCGACCTCAATCTGAATGGTCTTTGGTGCCAACCAGTTCTGGCAGTAACATTAAACCCCTTCTAACGCCTCTCAAACCGACCCTTAATCTCAACTAAAAGGAACCAAAATCACCCCTTTTGGCCTCTTAAAGAAACAAGCCGTGATATGCAGTTCTCTGAAGAGTAAAAAGAACGCAAGCGTTTCAAATCAAAATGGTGTTCTTAGTTAGGAGAATTCAATAGTATTAAAAATAAAAAATAAAACTCTACCAATGCCGCCCTCTTCCAAATTTAACTAACATTAAGCCCCAAAATGCTTACAATTTACAATTTCAACACCCAAAAACAGTGATTTTCTGTAAGCAATCACAGCCAAGACTGATTCATATTTATCACATAGATCATAACAATTGAAGTAAAACAAGGACTTGACAAAACAGAAATCAAGAGCCACTATCAACAATATATGTCTATTATCCATCCATAAGCAACAAGTACAAAAGGCAAAGTGATAGGGGGAAAAATGTAGAGGATAATTAACCATATAACTGGAAAACACTTTTTGCCTTGTTTTATACATGTAACGTATAAAATAACAAGAAATCAAGAGAAAAGAACCTATATGTGAACTTATATAGCACATAAGACGACAAGAAATCAAGAGAAGCGCACCAATATAATAAGCAATCATCATATGCTTAAAGCCAATCAAGAAAGAACAAGGGTTATTTGAGGTTACCCATCAAGGTTCATTTAACACAAACAATTCATAATCTCAATTAAATTACGTTCATAATATAGACCCAGAACAAAATTCCTCATATCAATTGCAATCACCCTGCCATTTTGAGAATTGTTTCTTCAATAATTTGTATGCCTTCAATTCCTCCAGTCTGAAGTCTGTAACAGAAGCATCATTGAACCTCAATTTTATGGGACAAAGGCTATCAAATAGTTCTACCCCAAAAGTCTCCGCATTGCCAGCACTGTCCTGCTTGTGTACTTTGGAAATCAAGGTGCTTAATACCTCATCTTTATAAACAGATCGCCTGTCTCTGTGCTCATTAGCGCCATAATTAAATGCACTTGGGTGGTGCAAAATGAATTTCTTTGCTGTTTGAGAGCCAGCCCATGTCTCTTCTCTGTCATCAGTAAGGGAGATAGCAGGCTTATCATGAATCTTAGAACTTGGACCCAAAGCAGCCATTTCACGTGCTACCTGCATGACCTCATCACAGCAAAGTCTCAATTTGGCCTCCACTGAAGATCCAGCAGATTCTTCCTCTGAATTGGGACAGCCATTATGAGAGTCACGAAGTGCAAGCAAAATCGGAAGAGGAAGTACTGGACCCACTAAGTTATCAGGACGTGGCACTTTTTTTGACCACTTATTGCTGCGACATGAAGGCATCCTTAGAAAGAAAGGAGGCAACTGGGTTAGGTCTGGTACAACCAAAGATTCCAAAGAGACCCTGTTGTGGTCCACCACCACTTCAAGGAATTCAGAATAGTTCGAAAAGGCTAGCTGCAAAAATTCGATGGGCAAATCTGCCCACAATATCCTCAAAGCAACCTCACATATGCTTGATGGCAAGCTGATATCCTTAAAAACAACAGCAGCTTCAGGAGAAGATCTTAACCGACCAAACCCACATGCATTCAACTTCTCACACAATATCTCATGAAAATCTGGGGTAAAAGTTTCATTTTCTTGAGGACCAGTACAAGGATTTTTCATTTTTGAAACAAGAACTTCATCAAGATTGCAATTAAGATAACCATTGAGGGAGTCAAGTTCGAGGTGCTTAAATTTTCTTGGAAACTTGTATTCCTCGTCAAACATATAGCACATAAAATTATCTTCAAATTTTGACGAATTTTTGTGTGGTTCATCCAATATTTTTATAGAGTCCCACGAGGCAGAATATCTCTGTGATTCCAGCTTTCCTGAAGACATGAGCCTTACAAGTGTAAAACCACCTAATTCACCTGGCTCCGAAAGCATTGCAGAGAGGTCCTTGTCTATATTCCCAAATCCCAAAACTACTTCTTTCTTGCATTGCCGCTCAATCCATGTGGGTATTGTGTCCTTTAAAAATTCTTCTTCTACAAGACAGCTTCCACAGTGGCACTCATTTCCTGATAATAATATCTCTGAAGGGAATTCCCAAGCATAAAAAGATTTGCAAAATTCTGTTGCTCCAGACACAATTTTGCCACTTGGAGCTAGTAAAGGCCCATAGTAAAAGAGATTAAACTCAGAATTCCAAAATGATTCTAATATAATACAGAAACCTGATTCAGAAGCCTTCTTATACATGTCATCGCCCGAGTTGGACCTCAAATTATCCAATCTGAATACATTAATGTAGCCTGGTTTAACAAGACCATAAGCCCATTGCAAAACTGGCATTAACGGCTTGCGCACATCACAAAGAAGTAACAAACTGTCAGAAGCCAATGCAAAACAAAAACCAGCAGATCCTGCCTTTTTTAAAGCAAGAAACTGTTCATTTTCAGCTGATGCATACATATGCAACATCTCAATCTTCACTAGACAACTCACACTGCATGGATTGAGTCTTAAATCAACTAAGAAAACTGCATCAGAACGTGCAACAATCAAAATTCTAGGATGCCAACTGAACTCACAACTCGGCCACTTTTGATCACCAGAATAATTTGACTCATCCCATGGTACTTTCAATTTAGTTCCTTTGCAATGAGGACTTAAATTGTTGGTTTCCAAGCAAGATTCCAAATCAAACAAGAACAATGCACCACTCTCTAACAAAACAATAATTTCTTCCAGTATATGCAGACTCCAACAAGCATGCGCAATGCAGCAAGTCTTAAAAACCTTAGTATCCATACAAGTTAAGCTTGGAACATGTGAGTTTGGACCGAGTTCTTTAAATTTTATAACATACCAATGAACAGAGTACATCGTAGAAGCCAACAAATACCCAATAGTGCAAGATGAATTACCTCCCAAAGCGAAAAGTGCAGAAACCGAATTGACAACAGGGTTGATTGCAATCCTCAAAATTCAGTGATTCAAACCACAGCCCGCCATGAAAGCCTTGCCAAAATCATCAGCTCTAACATCCAAGGATGAATTATTGATTGAAAAAGCAGAAACCCAACTTGGTTCAAGTTATCACCCGTGGGAAAGAATACAATGAACTTGTTCATACCAGGACAACGTGGTAACTGAAGGCAGTTGTGTAAGAAGGTCGAAGCAAGTTCATCTTGGTAATGGTGGGAACATAAGATGGAGGCAATGGATGAGGAGGTGGAGGGTAGCATAGAGAAGTCAACAGAAGAGGTGAGGAGGAAGCGAGGAAAAGAGAGACGCGGTAAAGGAGTGCAAGATGGCAAAAGAGAGGGGGAACAGAAGAGACAGGTTGTGGTACTCTCTATTGGGTTGAAGACAAGAGGACCCAAAATGGTTCTGTTAGAAGGGCCTGAGAGAAGGAGTGGGGACTTGTATACAGCTGAGATAGGGAACAATGACTTACATTTTTCTGACAAGTTCATTATTGATTTTATAAATCTACTGAATATCAGGCTCTTCAAATCATCAAAAACTTTATTGACATCTAAGCATGTCACAACTCTCTCAAATTATTACTGATTTTGGACTCCCTGAAGGCGTTTGCATGTATTGAATCAAACTAAAACCTCTGCAAAACAAAGCAAGAGAGAATCAATGTGCAGAAAAAATCTAAGATACTCAACATAAGGGATGTCAATGGGGGTGGGGGGGTGCCGGCTTGGTTTTTGCAAACACACTGCCCCACTTTCAGACCCACACCACAAACTTAGCAGTATGGCGTGGGTCAAAACCCAACGCCTCAATGGGCACCCACCACACACCGCAACCCGCTCTCTTTCTTTATTATTAATAAAAATAATAATAAAACTGAAATTAAAAGATGCTCATTTTTAATAACCAGTAAACTTTCCTTTGAAAGAATTAAATTTGATTACCATGGCTATGATCGCTAGTAAAGAATTAAATTATTGGCGAAAACTAGCAATTTTTTTGTGCAATGCATTTTGTTTGGATATGTTCCACTGATTTAGTTGCATAAGGAACTAATATTAGGCAACTATATCATTCATTACACAACTAATACAATCCAAAAATTGAATATGCATTTGAATCCTGAAGAAAGTACCTTCATTTTTCCTTAAAAAAAAATACAATCCATTAGGCACTAATATTAGGAGCTAATAAGGAACTAATATTAGGCAACTAATAATAAGGAACTAATATTAGGCAACTATATCATTCATTACACAACTAATACAATCCAAAAATTGAATGTGCATTTGAATCCTGAAGACAGTACCTTTATTTATCCTAAGAAAAATACATACAAAAGCCGATCGTAGAGCAAACAAATAACTCAACTACTCACTATTTCTTTCAAAATTCCAAAAACACTTTAATAAGAAACTGAGTAAAGAGCTGACAAACTAACATAACAGTAAGCGATAGATCATTCTTAGTTTTCAAAAGATATTAACAAAATAAGAAGCAAAATGGAAGCTGAACAATCACTAAACAAGTAGTACATTTAGACAACAGAGAAAACATGCGTTCAGAGAGCAGAATTATGAGAGGAAAAAGGGGAAAAATCTGATCCCAATTTTCTCTCCGCAAAGAAAATTTCTGAAGAAAAAGGAGAACTGTACCTTTTCTTTAGTAGTTCGTTATGGTACTGAAGAAAGCGTATAATTCAAGTCGGTGTGAAGAACATATAAACATCTCTTGAGGGAAAATAATAATAATAATAATAATAAAATGATTCACAAAATTTGCAGGAATTCGACTCACGTCTATTTCATAGGGGAGAACATGCGGGCGGTTGTGAGTGGTGCCATTTTGTGAAAGGGCGGTTTTAGAAAAATCAAAACCATAACCACCCATTATGAGTAGTGGGTGGGCTGGTTTTTGGTGGATGGTTAGCGAGTGGTTGGTGGTTTGGCCGTTTACCCATTAAAAAAAGAATGAAGGGTGGTTTAGCCCTTGCGTCTAATACAATTTTGTGATTAAGTTGTTGAAAAACACATTTCAATTCTCTAAAGAAAACTCAACAAAACATCTATTAGTTAAGTTTCCAAGTCCAGCAAAATGAAAAACTTAATAAAATCCAAACTCCAACACACATGCAATGATGCAATACTTAAAATTACAAAATAATAATACTAAAACAAAGTCCTAAATCCAAGTGTCCAAGACCAATATCCAACATACCAAGTCCAACATAGTTAATAAAACCACAACAAACATAATAATAATGCTTCATAAAATCCCATAGAAAAACAAAAGTTCCACTCCAAACCAAAGTTAGCCACTCAATACATAGACACTGTCAAATTTGATAAGTTAATGCATACAAAGCCAGGTTCATAAAACTTCTTACACCTAATGAACGATAGCAATCAACATTGATAAATAAAAAAATAAAAAAACCAACAAAACAAACAAAACAAAACCCATCAACGACAACTACAACATTAGCAAAGAAAAAAAAAAAAAGAGAAGAAGATCCATGAACCAACAAAACAAACAAAAATCAGAGAACTAAATTGAGGTTTGTAACTCACTGACCTGTGAGCTGTGACGGGACGAGGGAGGACGGAGGAAGTAGGAGGCAGAGGAGGCGTGGCAGGCAGGCGGGAGCCGGAGTCGTGCGCGTTTAGAGGAGGAGTGGTCGCCGACGGCGGGTTCGGGACTTGGGAGGCCGGAGGAGGAGGGAGGGAGGCCAGCGGCACTGCGGCGTGAAGATGAATTGTGATTCGTGATAGTGTGAGTTTTTTTTGGGTTTTTTTTTGTTTTTTTTTTGTCAATTTAGAATAATGCCTTCCAAAGGAGGACTTTTTTAAAGTCGTGCTAGGTTCCTTTCAAACTGTCTCTTTAAAAAAAGAAAATAATTTATTAAAAAATAAAGCTACTCTTACTCTGTGAATAGAATCAGTCGGATTTCATTTCGAATCCATACATTGAACGATTTATGAATCGTGGGTTTTTAGGTTTTATTCTTTTTTAAGAAATAAAAATAAAAAACAAAAAACTGTAAAGAAAATGGCGGTTAAAGCCGCTTGCCAATTTAATCATGAACCACCTGCCCAATAGTAAGGTCGGGCGGTTTTCAACCGGGATTTAGATAGGCGCTTTTTGGCGGTGCAGTGCGGTCGAGCAGGGTGGTCTTGTGGTTTAAGAAAATTACATATCATACCGTAAATTTTAAATATGATGTTTATTTATATCATATTTAAAAAAATTTATGTCATATTATTATTTATATCATATATTAAATTATGTCATTAATATTTTTTTTTTTTTTTCTGGAGCAATGTCAACCTTTGTATTAAAGGTGGATGGACAAACAAGGAAGGTGGACGGATAGCCGGCACCAGTAGATTGGCCGGTTAAGGTGAGGGGAGAGTATTAGTTATAGATTTTTTTATTTTTTTGGAAAAGGTAATTTAGTTTTGGTAAGAGAGTTGGGATTTTGGAATTGGGAATTTTTTATGTTTTTTTTTTTTTTTGGAAGAATTAGGAAACATATTCAGGATAAGCGTTTTCTTTCTTTTTTTAGTTGTGTGGGTTTTAAGCAGATCTCTTCCCGCCCTGCCCAGCACGTTTGAGAATACTATTTGAACCACAAATGATTCTAACAATTTTTTGATAGTGTTTTTTTTATATGTTATAATATATTTTTTTGTTTCAATTACATTCTTAAAGCTCTGATAATTGTAAGAAAAATTATATAAAATAACAGTTTTAACTACCCAACAAGTAAATCATGTCAAAAGTTTTAAAAATGTCCAAATAATAGCATATTTAATTTCTTACCGACATAAGAAGACCAAAATACTCCTTTCAAACAAGTCTAAATGTTTTTTTTTTTCGTTCCTTCATTTTCCCTAGTTCTCTTTTCTTTTTCTCTCTCTTCCCTCCCTCCCTTCGTTCCTTTTCTCTCCATGGCTTTATTGTGACACTTTCTCATCGGTGTCACCGAACGGAGTCGCGCATGGAGGGAAATCGTTGGGTCACAACCTAGCTAGAGTGCAACAACAAGGAACTCGAATTTCTATCAACTTCCCCTCTCCTTTTCTCCCTTATCTTCTCCCGATGGTCACAGGCTACCACGGCGACAGCACTTTAGCATCCTCCGCCTCCGTTGGTACTATTTTCGTCCGATTGACTTCGTGAGTTACTCCCTCGTCGTCGCCTATGCTCTGTCATGCCTGGTACGACTAGATCTGGAAGGCGACAGGGACGATCATGAGTGGATCTCGCGAAGGCGTTGATATCCGACTTGTCAGCGTTGATCTCCTCTTCTGACGTTGATTGGAACACCATTAGTGCTAGCAATTGTGAGGAAGATCTTGCCTGAAGCTCCAACTCTAGAATCAAGCCATTGCTACCTAGCCGTTGTCTGAACTTGCTCCACCATATGTGGCAAATAAACTCCCATAACGAAACCTCGACAAAGTCCAATACCATGAAGCTGTAGCCATTGACTGAGGTTTTCTGCTCTACTTTTTTTAATAGGTCCTGCTCTACTTTTTTGTTGTTCTTGTTATTACTGTTACTGTTAGTATTATTATTATTTACGCAATAAGTATTATATTTCTTTATAAATATTGTGTTTACACTATCATGAGGGTGAGACTGACAAGAAAAAAAGATAAAAGAGATATAAAAAATAAAAAGGTATAAATATTTTTTTGTTTTTGTTTTCAATTTCTTATAAAATATTATTTAATTTCTCGTGATATATTATATATTATAAATTTTAAAACTATATAACATTATTTATTAAAGTTTAATTTCTCCTCTAAATCACAATTACCATGTCAAAACGTTAGAGGAAAAAAAAAAAGAAAAAAAAAAGCCACCGTTTGATAGGCTACGCCAACCCATGGGGAATAAAAAGGATGTTTCATCAAACTAACAGTTTGAAAAATAAGAATACTACAACAAAACTTGAGAAGATATTAATTGTACAAAATTCATGCACTAGTTTACAAAGAAGTAACACAAATAAAAAGGTCAAAATGGATTATAAAAAAATAAAGTTGACATCGTCAGCTCTGCGCAGTTATCAACAAAAGAAACATTTGTTTCTACTTCTCGTGGTGTCTCGGTCTTCAAGCCCTCTCAAAAATGATCTTATTGCAAGATGCTCAGAGCCATACGTCATGAAAGACGCCAAGATTAAACCACCAGCAACCATCAATGCTAACCTGTTTGGAGACCACAAAAATCTCTACTTACAATTTGCATAAGTTGTTCTCAAAGTATTGCGAAACAAGGACCAAAGATCCTCTTAACAGGCATAAATACTCTAAAAATCAATTACCTTGCAAAAAGAGCGGTAATTCCGAGAAAACATGGCAGAGACGGGACAACAATAGCCAATAAAGCCATCCCTAGTCCATAATACCAAGTAGCGAAATCGCATGACGATGAAGGACGCTCATGACCTGCAACACATGCATTAACCGTGAATTACTTTAAATATGTAAGCAAAAATAAAAATACAGAGTGAGTTGCTGAGTTTAGCAATGACCGTGGACATAATAAATATTAGTTGGCATCTCAACGCAATAACAAATGCTGTTGAATTTTCCGATTAAATTGTAAAGCTTTTTTAAATTGAAGCACGGAAATTACGCTAGAAGATAATTAGAATGACTACTGCAGGTCCACGCACCTTTTCCGGAATCATAATCAAGTGGTTCAGAATGAGAGGAAAGGGATCCTGATTGAACTGCTGCTGCCTTTCCCCACTTGTATATTAAATGGAGATAGCCTCCAAATAAGAGAAAGAAGATCGTGAACGTCCACTCATACATTAAAAGCAAACCAATCCAAGGCATCACTTGTCGCGGCACGATTGCAAGACCAAGTGCAAGGGCAACAAGTGCGGACACAAAACAGCAAAAGACAGAAACCCCACCTAAATAGACGGGCACCTTAGCCTGCACACCATCATAGATGGTTTTAAAGGAACACTTCACTTTATACAGAAAATTATAGTAACTTAACAGAACAAAGTAAATAACATGATGGGAAGGATTTTTTTTTTTTTTGAAGAGTCTAAAATGTAAAATTCACCATATAAGAATACAAAGGAAACCTAACCTGATGGTTTGGATAACCAGTGGATGATGTAGAAACACCAGCATACATATGTGTTCCAGCAGACCTGATCTTGAAGTAAAGATGTCTGATATGGTCGCATAATGAGCCTCTACATAATGAACTAAAGTACTCCCGTGTCTGCACCAATATTAATATGTCAAGAGATCCAGTTTTAATTATCTATTTGCTTTAAAAGTTAGGCGTAAGGTACTTTCCAACCGCATACCTGGAGAAGTGATCGATAGTAACAAAAAAGAAAGGCACAGAATGGTATCAAAAGAAGAAATTTGACGAGAAAATTATCATCTGGATTGCTGCCTCCTCCAGTTCCAGGAAGGGATTCCGGAAGCTGTTCCCTAACTTTCTGCAAAGTCAGAAGGCAAAAGCAAAGCAAAAACAGGACATCAATCAGAGATGAAATCCTCTTTAAAATGAAAAAAGAACAATGTAATTATGAAGAATTACTCGCTCCACTTCCCACTTACAAACACCAATACAAGGACAAAGCACATGATTTGGAACCACGTGCATTTGAATACAAAGCAATAGAAGATAAACAAAAAAAAAAAATTGCAAATAGCGGCTGGCAAGGATCATATCCAAGTATAGGATGGTGTTAAAACTAAGAGCACAAAGATACAAGTATAAGAGTTAAGAAGCAATACCTGCCAGACATCAACAGGTTTCAAAAGCCAAGATGTCCACCAGTCCCAAGGTTTAAGAGGACCAAGCGTATAGTGAATCACACGGAGTTCACTTTCATTTACCATCCACTGCGTGAATAATGCATAAGCAGATCAGATAAGACAGCAGTATAAATTGCAACATAATTGGCATCAAAAGGGGGGGTAGAGTAAAATCCATCCTCATGTTTGTACAAAAGTACCTTGTTAGCGAGCATGTAAAGACCAACATCTGCATTATATAAAGTGGAAAGCCGCTCCATTTCAGCAACTGGTCTAGAATTCAATACTTCAGGGGGTAAATTTGGCTCAAAAACATGTGCATTGGCAAAACCAGAGTAATATGAATTCAAAAACCCTTGATCTCCTGTGAGAAGGGACCACGTACAGAAAGTTAGGAGAACTGAATCTAAATATCAAGTAGAACATAGATAGTGGTCTAAATGACAAGTACACACAAGCAACAGATAATGTTGATTATACTTGGGAAAACAAAACGGCATGACCACATAAGGAAACACAGGCAATGAGAATATGGAAAAAAGAATTACTTTACCTCCGGTGTAAGATTCCAGAGTGTTCACTTTGCTCATCATGTCCTCAAAAACTTTCTGAGATGGTTCTACTACCATCACTCCAGAGTTCAATCTCTCAGAATGCTTCAAGTTAGCACAGAACTTTCCACATTTGAAAAGATCCTCAATACTTTTGACCACAATAGTGTCCGCGTCAAGATACACAACTGCAATCAACCTCAATGGAATGAACGGAGTGATAAACCTTACTTGTGAAACTTTTCTCCTATTTCCCATCACCACCAACATAACTTAAAACTAGGAAATTTATGCTATCTAAAAAAGGGTTAAAAATTTTACCTTTCTTATAGTTAGTCATGTTGAAAATTTTCAACTTTGTGTAGACACCCCAGAACCTCTTTGGCCGTATTTGATTAGGATTTGCCAATAAACTAATCTTCGTCACTATCCAACCATCAGCCTGAACAGATAATCCATTAAACAAAATAACTAATAAAGCTTCCAAATTATTGAAACTCCTAACTTAGTTGATCTCAACAAGCTCCAACTTCATCAACTCCATCCATAATTTTCAACATCCAATAAACAATAAAAATAACAGTTTTTCATTTCCCAATTCTCCATCTACCAGAATGAAAAGTTAAGCAATGAACAAAAAGAACAAAGAGACGACATCAATAAAGTTATTCACAGAGCTGAATAATTTTTGCCCTAAGGCATGAGAAGGAACAAAAATTCACCTCGAGAAGCTTAACGGCGTAATCGGAAACTCCATCGGAGACCAGAACCACCATGTCCTTGGTGGATCTAGTGTCCCGAATCGATTTCCCGAGGACTCGAACGCCCAACAAGAACTCATCTCCGTACAAAAGCGTGACGTAAGCCTCGTCCGTGTTCTGACGCGGCGGCGATCCAAAGACGCCGTTTGACGGAATCCAAACCAGAGCAAGTAGTGTGACCAGCACGACTAACCATGTCTGAAGACGTCTCATACTAACTTCTCCAAATTTTCCTCTCAGTTCCCCAAAAATAAAAAATTTTCTCGAGAAATAAATGCCCTAAGATATTTGAATCGAATCTGAGTTTTGAATTTGGAAATTAAAAAGGTCTCATCTTGTGTATCTGCCGTCGTCTCTGACTCCTTTTTCTAGAGGGTCGTCCCTGACCTCAAAAAAAAAAAGTCGTCTTTTCGGGGGAAAAAAAGATTTAACAGCGAAAAGGGTAAAAAACACCACATTTTTCTCCAATCCAATTGAGAATTTATTTCGTTTGAAAACAAAACAAAACAAAACAAACCAAAACAAAAAACAAGAAGATCTAACAGCCAAAAGGGTCAATAACCCACATTTTTTCTGCCCTCCAAATTCAGAATTTGTGTGGTTTTGTTTATCTACCACTGTGTCAGATGCACTTTATCGTGTTTTCAATTGTCGTATCTAACTTACTACGCTTTTCTCTTTGTCGACGGCTTCGTTCTTATCGTCTATTATTTTGCGTTGTTTTAATTGTCGTTTTCACTTTGTTGTTACTTATTGATTGCCGTTTCCGCTTTGTTCAGGACCCAACCTTACCTAGGAGTTGTGCTTAGACTACGCTGCATGTGCATGTCCACTGTTGGGCAGCTATATATGTATGAATTCTCTTATCAAATTTTGCTAACTAATAAACTAGGGTGTTTGGCAGCATTAATTAAGACACTTAGTATAAAAAAGATTGACAATACTGTAACAACTTTTTATTTTTTTACTTTAATTGTTGAAAGCTTTATATTATAATTAATTAGTTTTAACCGAGACCTAAACACCTTATAAATTAGTTCATGTGACTGATGTGAGATTGACAGACTTTGTTTTTAGAGTGTATGTTTAATTCACAAGTTTAAACGTAAAATTTTGAGGGCTTTTGGGAACGTAGTTGGAATTCTAAGTTAGAGCAATACGTATTATAATACATGAAGATTTTACACTGTTCATAATTAGAACTATGAATTCTAACTAGATTATCAAACACCCTCTATTCAAGTTTAAATTTTTTCGAGAGAAAATACTGTAGAAAAAATTGAAATATCGGGGTTTTCGCGACAACACTCTCGCTCGTTCCAAGCCAACCACCTTCGCCGCCATTGATTTGCTTCATATGAATGCCCACAATTGCACACATACGTATAGTATGTGTGTGTTTGATTCACAAGTTTAAACATAAAATTTTGAAAGCTTTTGAGAACGTAGTTGGAATTCTGAGTTAGAGCAATACGTATAATAGTATATGAGGGTTTTACACTGTTCATAATTAAAATTATGAATTTCAACTAGATTGCCAAACACCCTCTATTCAAGTTTAAATTTTTACGGGAGAAAATACTGTAGAAAAAATTGAAGTATTGGGGTTTTTGCGACAAAGCTCTCGCTCGTTCCAAGCCAACAACATTCGCCACCATTGATTTGCTTCATATGAATGCCCACAATTGCACACTGTGGTCCTCCTTGAGTGTAATAACTAGAGACGACAAAGTGCAGCCCATAATTGTGCCAGAAATACTAGGAACCTTGGTTGATTAATTCAGCCAAAAAAAAAAAAAAAGAGAAAGAATGGGATCAGTTTAGGAATTAGTACTATTGGAGATTAATTGTGGAAGTGATTTGAAAATAAAATAAAGGAAGAAGGGTCCTGGTGAAGATAAACTAATTTAAAACATGATTTAGGATTCATTTGGCAATATTCTTCCAATTGTTATAGTATAAAACTTTCACATACTACGATAACTTTGTTTTAATTATGTTGTCAAATGCACTCTTAGAAAATTTCACGATCGTTTATTACCATGTAAATAGAAAAACACAGGCAAAAAGGATTGTACATTCTCATTCCATTGTTAATACATTAAAAAATAAAAATAAGAAAAGGACGACAATTGTCAAGGTCGCAAAGTCATATATAGGGATGATCATCACTGAGAAATTAGGGTACCGGAGAGGAGGGAGAATTTTACGCCAATTACTGTGAATATGAAGTGAGATATTCTCTGTTTTTGTGCTTAAAGCATCATAGAAACATATAGGCGTTCATGAATTTTTTTTGTACATAATCGAAAGTGTTTGACAACGTCGTTTAAAAAATACTGTTTTAACTACTACATTGTAAAGTTTTCACATGCTATAATACAAAGTAAAAGTAGGTTACATGATAAAGCTCTCACATGTTACAGTAAAATCATTCTAACTTTTAATTCTAATTGCATTGTTAACATACTCATAATATATGTTTGCCAGTTTATCTGATTTTGATCTCACATTTTTAGCTTTCTACCTCTTTTACACTCATCATTTTTTTAAGCTTATAGGTGAAACTTGAGTAAAAGAAAGACCAAATTTAAGAACATTAACAGATATGTCCCTTGGAAAGAAAAAAGTGTCATTGGATTGTGTTATATTTGAAAATAAATAAATAAACAAATTAATAACTTCTGTGATTGAAATTGCATTATAATCTGTAAATACATGAAGCAAATTTAACTGGCTAGATTATAAATCTGTTGATACAGTAATGTAATTATTTATTTGCGTTTTCTAGCCCTCGTTGTTATCAATTGAGACTTTTGTTCTGACAATAAACTCATTTTAATCTATCATAATATAGTAATCATTAAAAGCTCTTACTAACCATTCCTAATTGCTTATTTTGATAATTCATGAAACTGGCATATAGTAACAGAAAAGTTTTTTTTTTTTTCTGGTTAAATATTATTGTCATAAAAATAAGAGCTCATCATCAAATACATATGCTGCCCACAATTTGATTCCTCCATCAATCTCAAATGACGAAGAAACGATTAATTGTAGAGGTAGCTTTGGCAAAAAGCCATGTGGGGCAACCTAATCCTACATCCTCTATGGATTCTCTTTAATGGGCACAAACGTATGGCAAAAGATACACATTTGTAATAAGGTTCATAAAACGGCAAAAATTTATTCGTCACATCTTATGCCAATTTGAA